>JAVCKZ010091593.1:0-25101 GCA_034780755.1 Lepetodrilus elevatus
CCAAGCAGGGAAACAACAAGTACCACCTTTTAGAGTCTTTTGGTATGACTCGACCGGGGATCGAACCCACGACCTTCCGCACTCCTGGCCGACGCTCTAACCATTACGCCACGGAGCCGGTAGCAGGGAGAGGGTTAATATGCTTACTGTTACTGTTTCAGTAATGAATGAATGAATTAGTGCTTAACATCGCAGTGGGAATATTTCACCCATACATGACAATGATGTTTCAATAAACATGTCAGCAACTAATATGTACCTGACTAAATTGGCATTGCATTTACAAGTTGGGGAAACAAATATATAGAAAAAGAACCATGACAATTAAATTGATAATTAAAATTTGAAAATTACATCGCAGTGGGAATATGTCACCCATAAGCCATGACATTGTTTCAATTATATACCTGAATGAATTGCCATTGCATTTACAAGAAGTGTGGGGGGGAAATGATATAGAAAATAATAACCATGATGAATAAATTGATTTACATTTTCAATTATAAAATTTAAGTAAAAAATATATAGAAAATGAACAAGGACGACAATTAAATTAATTACATTTTCAATTAAAATATTAAAATTAAATTTAAAAAAAATCTTTTCAATTGCGACTTACTCTCATTCCCTCCAGCTGCTGCTGAACATGTTCAACTCTGGCCGGCTGATCCGCACCGTTCACCGAGAACGAGCCGATGTACTGAAAACAAAAACAGAGAAATCGTGACACCGACTGTTCAGGGACCGTATATACTCCATCCGCAGCGACGACATGTGCTGCGCTAGTTCTCCGTCATTGTCACAAGCTTCACGTCCTGCACCGCCACTCCGCAAACAAACACTGCTGTTAGGTAAATCTCCAATCCATGTCACCTGCGACGTCTGTAAACCATTACGCTCAAACAATCGTGGACTCTGACATGCTCCGAGACTTCTAGCATCACGATGACCAGTGTATGGTTGGCGAGATTTGGCCGTGAAACAGGATGTTTGTTAGATGTTTAGATGTTTGTATGTTTGTGAGAAAAGTGGATGGGAGAGAGGGAATTATTGTTTTTGTGAATAAATACTTGCAATTGACAAACAAACATGGAAAAATCGTGGAAATCGCTGTTATTGTGGTTTAAGTTTCATTCTGAACGAGTAATGAGTGAAGTAAGTGAGTGAGTGAGTGAGTGAGTGAGTGAGTGAGTGAGTGAGTGAGTGAGTGAGTGAGTGAGTGAGTGAGTGAGTGAGTAGCATATTTGTGTTGCTTTACCCTTTAGGAATGTTTCTTTTGCAAATTTACATATAAGTCTAAATTAAATATTTACATAAATTTACTTTTTATTGGCAAGATATTACGAAATACCAAAATCAAAATCAATCATCAATGATGTCAACATCTAACTAAACATTATTTTATTATTAATTTTATTTAAGTATTATGCTAAAACTATATCAAACTCGATATCAAAATAATAACAATTTCAGTTTCAAAATTTGGACATCAAAATATCAACATTGACAAAACCAAAATAGCATAAGATTTATGCTTCAGTATGCACTTTTGAAAAATAGTAGTTACATACCAATATAATCAATGTTCAACCAGCCTTTAATTTTAACTTTTTAATTCCTCAAAAATTGTAATGTACCGTAAATCCACAGCTAACTAAATTGATCCCAGACATGGAAAGAACGATACACTAAATATCCCATCAATGCCACAAATCCCACATTTAGTAGACTTGCCAACACGCCAAACATTTCTCGTCGTGTTATTATTATATCATCATGTACACAACACAAGACACTACATAACAGACACCTCACAGACACTACATCATCCCTGCAAGTGTTGGCACACCTCGCAGACTGTGTTGACGGAAGACAGATAGGTTATCAGCCTCGTAAGACGAGGTATCATTGAGCCAAGCCACGGACTACCTGGAAACATAGACCTGTATGCACAGCGTACTCGCCATCTCCTGCTTCTTTGTGAACTTTATTGGCATTTAACACCTTGGTATTTTCAGTGGATTACACACTGATCTGTTTATGGTGAAGCAGCAGCTCGTAAAAGTCAAGCTACAGTTAGAACCTCAATCCATAGCTAGTGTAGATAAATCAGCGTATTAAGTAGATTGAGACGTTGCTCTGAAAGAACTGATACCAAGAATCCAAATTGGATTCAAACTCGCAACCAGAAATGTTGGCGTTCAAATCAAAGTGAGTGAATATATGGAGTTTAATGTCGCTGCGGGATTCTTTCACCCATTTGCGACGATTCAAATCAAAGAGTCTGTGTTCTAATCTTGTCCGACAGAATCAGGTACATCTGCACTGAGAACGAGTACAGAGCACCAGTATTCATTTTGTTATGAAACATTCCTGAGTACGATTTCATGCTCCTCAAATTTTGTATTGGGATTTGCGTGCAAAATCTGAGTTAAGCATGAAATCATAATAAAGTCTCAAAGTCTCAGGGCCAGGGAAGGGAAGTATATCTGTATTTTTATTACACAGCTACTGTCGTTATATAACCTGCATTTGCCACTGCTCACTGATGTAGAAAACTGAATAATGACCTACTACAAATATTAATTACAATCAATTACCGATCAATAATACCGGCCGGTCGTGAATCATATATATCCATGGGTCGATATCAATATGCCGATATTAAAATATTGCATTTTTCATTCATTAATATTAACACCATAATAATTTTGTCATAACAGTGTTACATCTCCTTCAAAGTAAACTAAGGGCTTCAATTTCTGCGTGAACGATTATAATATTTCTTGCAAATTATCTTTGCTTGTAACACAAGTCCACACAAAGTATTTTTCACAGTATTCATCCCCAATATTTACCTTAACGAGTGTCTCAATTTCGACTCCCCTCATCAGGGAAAAACAGGTATAAATCCAATCAGCCTCACTCTCTATTTCTCGATTTCTCTCTACACCCCGTGTCCAAGTCTTACTTCATGATTGCCACTGCCTCTGACATAACTAACACCTCCGTCTGTCCACCTAAGTCACAAATTCCCGGAATGTCGCGAGTGATGTCACAGGTAAATAGCGTCTGGATGATTCGTCTGTTCCAGCACCAGGTCGGACTTAGCGACGCAGCCGATCCACGCAGGTGTGTTTCGCGGATAAAGTTCACGGCCTGGCTTCACACCTGAGGTTTTGAGGACGGCTCTCTGCTCAGACAGACCTAGACAGAGACCCACTGCAGACAGAGGACACCTCAGGACACCTTTCTCAGACAGGCCTGGACTCTTGACAATGACTCCCACTGCAGACAGAGGACACCTCAAGATATCTCAGGACACCTTGATCAGGCATGGACTCTTTACACCCACTGCAGACAGAGGACACCTCAGGACACCTTGCTCAGCCAGTCCTGGACTATCGCAAATGACGGACAGACGATACTACAGGACACCTCAGGACACCTCTCAGACGGACCTAGACATGGACACCCACCGCAGACAGAGGATACCTCAGGATACCTCACTCAGAGATGCCCAGACTATGACACCAATCGTGGACATAGGACACCTCAGGACACTGGCTCTAAATCAAGCGGTGGTCGCAAGCTCCATATATCAATATTGACAAAGTTATAATGGAAGTAAATTTGCACTGCTGACAGTTATGTTGTTTTTATTGGCGATGTTCCACGGCATTTAAAGTCACAGGTGACATCTTATAGAATGAATTATTATCAGAAATTCTCTTTAAGAAATGTTTATGTTGAAAAGTTGATATTATTTTTATGCTTAATCTGTTTGTATATAGGGTATCGCCATGATCGCTGTGGATTATGATTACTACATAAAAAGGGTCAAGTGATTTGTATCTCACTTGTACGCGTGTAAAGCTGCTTATCAAGATTATTTCCTTCATATCACGGCTTGTCAGTTTATTGCAGGAGGAAATTTGCAACATCCGTAGCACTGTTTTGTGCAGATGAACTTGGGATGATAACTGCACTGCACAGTATAGGAATTGAGTGCACACAGATCCATTGACCGCGGTAATAATGTACAGCGCTTAGAGCATGATGTGGTGTGTATTTGACACTATAGAAAACTGCACATTATTATTATTATAGGTAGCATTTCCACTAATGAGTGAGTGAGTGTGACCGAGTGTGTGAGTGAGTGAGTGAGTGAGATATTGTTTTACATCGCATCAGGAATTGTTCATCCACACAGTAATATTAATATTTAGTTATAAATACTGAAATACATGTCATAAAAGTTTCATTAAGATTGGAACTATTATTCGAAACTATGTTGGATAAAATGGGTGTTCATACATAATATACATAAATTGACAAAACACTTCAGCCTCTCTACATTCTGAACATTCACTCGGGTTCAACTGGACATTCTTTCATATAGTGATCTAAGTGATTGCTATTATTGTTTGTGGTCAAACAGTCCATTTTTGTAAATATTGAAAAGTTGATCAGATCGATACAAGTACACAAATTTACACTATGTCAATAATTCTGCTCTTTCATTCTCCCAAAACAGATAGATTAGTACCAATACAATGTATTGATTTGTGATTAACTAAATATTAGGACTTCTTTCGAACAAAAGAGTCTGTATTTATCGAATAACAGCCAATTAGTGTTAATTAAACATGCTAAAGCAAATTAATGAACAAGCCATGTTTCGCAAAATGATGTAAGGGAGATAACTCCATAAAGCTTAAAGGCATACCATCACATAATGGTTGACAGATTTAATGATCTCACAAATATTTTACTTTTTACTTGAAACTGTACTTACATTTAATTTGTTGAGATTTCTTGAGGTACAATGCCATAATATGTATGTTAAGTGAATATGCTTTACATTAAAAGCTCCAATTCCATCCAAAATTACCACAGGAATAGGGTTAATCTGCGATTGTATGCCACCCTATTTACAAACAACACATTTCAGTGTTCGAAATAAGAAAATAATTTGTCCATTGACCCAATGTTAATGGAGGTCAAATCTGTAATTTGCAGATGTAATGGTCACACAGATACCTTTAACATTGCAGATTTTCAAATGACTCTCAGACCCCCTTTAAATTTGAACACTGCATTTAATTGGTGAACTTTACATTATACTAAATATCATTTTAATTTTAAGAGCTAATTTTATGTCACCGAAAAAAATAATATTTGAATGAATAAATTTATTCAAGTTCATCAAAGCAGGAAGTTGATCAGAATATGCACTGTTAATCTCTTTCATGTTACAGACGGCCAGAAATGCCCTAGAGCAAACATTAGTAGGAGTGATCATGGATACAGCTTGTAAAAAATTGAAAGTTCCAATAGGTATTGATTTTTGTCTTCCTCAAACATATTCATTCATTCATGATAGATATAAAAAAAGACAAACCTTTCTCAAATGCTTTCACGTGAATAATGACCTATGACAAACACAATTACAAAGCAAATTGAGACTGATATTTCAAAGCATTGCAAGCAACAAGGAAAACGCAACTGATGTCGCGACACGACACGGAATGAATCGGTCATCGCTTCAAGTGAACCACATCTGTCCAATTAAACAATCCTGTAAGGAATTACATGTCATACGAGAAAAGTGTCTCCCTCCAACCCCCTTTATAGACCCCCGCGACATCAGATTACGTAGACAATATGTCAGATTACGGAGCCTCAAGTTGAGCCAAGCAGACACAATCACTGTACAATCGGTAATCCCACCTATTGTGATAAAACAGCACCAGATCAATAAAACAGACAATAAAACTCTCCTCCCTACTTGTTGAATGCAAACATTTGTTTCCCCGCTAGATGCACAAAAAAGCGACAAAGATTATGAATGAAAAATGCGTTAAAAAAAGTTATCTATAAGTGCATCGCAGTAACCATGGTTACTGCATGTAAAAGAGATCTTGTCTGTGCTAATAAGGACCAAATTGTTTTAATGTGGAAAACGAATATTATCATCGTAATATAACTGTCATTTTTTTATGGCCATTTGTTTATCAGTATGTATGTGCTCAATTTTCTGGATGCGGTAAAATATGAAAATCTTTTCTTGTGACGTATGGACAAACACGTTTGATCAATCAATCAATCAAAATATACATTTATAAAGTACCGGTATCCAGCCATAGACGTTCAAAGGTGCTTGGAACATTGATATCAAACAACTGATCAAAAGCACATAATACAAAATTTAAACAAGACAAATTTTTCGGGAAAAAATAAAAATTCATGATGAGCATCTCCAAGCAGTGGGCAAACATGTCACGAAGCGATACGAGCATAAACGACAATTCAAACAGTCGCATCTTCGGGACAAGTGCACGTGAGATCTCGCGGCTTGGCGACGCTACGCGGACGTCAACATGGAAATCAAGATGCAAGCGGACTAGGACAATACAGCCAATTGTGGGCCAGAGACAAGACTGGGGGAAAAGAATCACACAATGATTATTTTCTTGCCGGAAAAAATTGCTGAGCCATCATTTCCTGCATGTGAATCTAATCCGCATCTTTCAGATCAAAAGTTGATGTTTTCATGCCATTTGTTGAATCTAATCGTTGGAAGAGGTTTCTAGGATTATGATTCGTTTTGATGATCAGAATTTCCATATGAAGAGTGAATTGAACAAATATTTTACATGGATAAATTGCGGACAGATTCATAAAGATAAACGTTAAATTAAGTTAATTGTGTGGCTGAAATAGGGAAATTATCACCTGGAGAATATGGAATTAATCTTTTAGTGCTTTAAAAAAACCAAGGGTTATAATTATTGTAGTACAAATGTAATACTAATATATAGTCTAAAACAAAATACTGTTATTTAAAAAATAAAATTAGTAATAAATAACAAATAAAATACAAAGAATGGTTTCTTTAAAAAAATAATTCATTCATTAACCCCATTCCCTACCGGATATAACAACAGATACCTTATTATTAATAGCAGTAACCATTAATCCAGCTGGGAGAGGATTAAAGTATAAAACAGCAGTTTAACCAATAGAATCATACATCATAATATGTCATACACTGACATTTGTTGAACAAGATATAATTCAGATTCTAGTTTTCTGTCCCATATTTTCAACAATTTTGATTGCATGTTGATAACAATAAAAGAAAAATATGAAAATGTTCAACGAACATATGAGCTGTCAACCATTTGGTGAGATACAATCTAATACTGTCATATCTTGATAAAGTTATGATGCAATACTCAAGAGGACTAAATTATATTTGCATAATATTGCTGTTTTATCGCGACATCTATCATATTTGGTAAATTACATCGATAACTCTTAGTGATTGATCTCAAATCACCAACCTTGAAGAAAAGGATAAAAATAATTCCCAATGCCTTTAAAAACCAGGACCCGTTCCACAGCCGATCGTAGCGATACACAAGTCGTAACTCCTAACATGAAGCCACGACTCTCGTAGCGCTACTAGGGTTCTAGCGCTATTATTTGTCTGCAAAACAGGGACCTGGAAAATAATGTTGACATTTAAAAATAATAAAGTAGCCTGGAGCTTACGCCCCAAATTAAGCATGGCGACGGTGCAATCAGGAGCAATATTGCCGTGAAATATACACGCGTTTAGTCCGTGAGTCACGAGGTGGCATCGATCAGGCCGCTGTCGGACTACGGACAGCACAACTTACTTTCCGAAATAAAAAAACTCCATAAATACCATGGAGATCAATATTAGCTTCTATGGAAAGTCTCCCAGACTCTGCAGAGTCAATGGAGGAAAGTACGAGCTCGAGGGATCACGGCAATGATGCCGGTCCGTCCGTTCTTGTTAGTAAGCCAAGAAATATTGGATTACAATTTATGCCATGTAGTGTAGTCATAAAATACTCACTACAGTGCCTCATGGCTGTAGGACTGTCCATACAAAGAGTTAAAGTAAATACGTTGTGTATCGATTCAATTGATTTGTATTATATTCATATTCATAGTCTCAGAGGGTGAAAGTGAATAACTTTAAAAATATATTAAATATTTTCTGTGTGTGCTCATTATACCTTCTCAACTGTCTGAGGAGTATACAACTGAAGCTGTCATTTCAGGTGCCAGAAGGTTAATATTCACAATATCCAATCGCATCCTAACGGGTACCCATTCACAGCTGGGTGGACTAGAGCAATGTGGATCTAAGCACTTTGCACAAGATTGTTATACGATGACATGAGCTAGACTCGAACCCAGGACTTCCGGGTTATGAGGCAGACTTGCTACCTCTCAACCATCGAGTTTCATAAAATCATTTGAAGTTCAGTATTTTATGTCCCATTAACTCTTTCCCTGCTAAGGCAACCGGAGATGCCTTCTCCCTGCTGAATAAAATCAAAGTGTTCTATTTCTGCATGTGATCGGGCAACTTAACTCGCCTTCAGCAGGGAGAGGGTTAAGAGTAGTGACTGCCTAATCCAGCAGGGAGAGGGTTAAAGTTTAGGTTCCAGTTGATGTGTGTATTATATGAATTATCCAAGAGTCAGGAGTTACCATGGTTATATATCTTCTGGATTTTATTTCCTGATATTCTTTATCATGTTCATAAATATACTAGTACGACCCTTCATCAATGAGGCTCACTCTTCTGTGTCTGGAGTCGCACAAATCAGGCAATTATTATGGACGTTGTCTCTCGTATAATCCATCGTCTTGCTCATTATGATTGTATGTTAAATGTACCGTAAGCTAAAACTCTCATAATTCTATATTATGCTCTTTCTTTGAAATGGGAGGCACATCTTATTAAATTATAGACGAATCAATTCAAAATCTTGATAAGACGAGATTGATACATAACATTTGTACTATGAATTGAGAATATGTTTTATGAACTATATGAGCATATACCTAGTGTGTTGTGTGCTATATAAATGGACATATTAATATTATGATTTTATTTATTTATTATTATTACTATATTATTATTATTATTATTATTACCACTACTACTAGTATATGGATAAATAGTTTGAGTTTAGGCGAAAAATAGGGCAGGATGAAACTAACAAGAATGATAACTGCATTGCCATCGTACTGACAGTACAGAATATAAATTCCATTGATGCCAGGCTCCTGGGACGGGATCTGAACCCGAGGCCTTTGTCTCCGAAGTCCAACACTCTACCACTGTGCTACCAATATCTAAGAACGAATAAAATATGTATTAAAAACAAATGTGGTATTTCGAATGACATACACAGTGTTTCAGATGGGCGTCGGTTATGCCTGATTATTTTCGCAAATGTCCGAATTTATTAGAGACCATGCCTGATTATTTTCACAAATGTCCGAGATTTTAAAAACCTGTTAGGATATTGTCCTGAACATTTTGTTGGTCATCTGAGTCACTGCATACATATATTATTTCCTTAAGTTTTCATCACTATTTTAACCTAGAAAAGTATTTAAAACGGATATGGTATTTCCTATTGACATATATATTATTTCAAAGTGCATCCAACAGATGACTGACCCACTGCTGTATATTTAGACTTTGCTATCGGAGCTCTGCCAGTGTATCTTGTAACTGTCCCCTGTACAGATAACATCTTGCCAATGCTGCCCTACAATGGAACAATGGATACGTACATGTAACAATGCACTCTACACGTGTACCACGCAGCCACAACACAGCCACAACACAGCCACGTGACTTCAGCCAGTCACAGAGTCACTCCAGGAAAACACATTGGCCCCGCTAACTTCTCACTAGCACTGAACGAGTCACAGATGTTTTGGCAAGCTGGCAACGTATATCTGGCAGCATATGGCTACTTATGTTACCTACTCTCATCCGATCACTGAAGCATGGTCGAAGAAAGAGAAAGATTTTCGTTTCTTTTTCTTTAAGTTGCTTTTAAGGTTGGCGAGTGTATAGAGATCACAGCTGGGACATTCTTCTGGAATCTAAAGGTTTCAAATTACTTCAATCAAAATTACTAAGGCTTGAACGATACCATACACAATGTACTTCTAGAATTCGTAAAAGTTTAGATGTTACAATATATTATTTGTAGTTGCCTTTTTAAGAACATAAGTATCCACCATTGTTCTATTTATTAACCCTTGTCATGCTGGATTAGGCACAGACCCTGCTCTTTGGGCATCTCTCATTGCCTCCAGCATGGAGAGGGTTAATGAAGAAATAGTTTTTGTACCTTCTAAAGTTCAGTAAGATTAGAGCGAATGAATATGGAGTTTAACATCACTGCGGGAATCTTTCCCCTATTTGCGATGACAGTAAGAATAGAATTGACTTGCTTAATTTACTGTGTTTCAGTATTTTTATTATAATTCTTAATATTCATATTCATGAATTATTTGTATTTCAAACCCCATATTTGAGATATGTATCATATTCATTGCAGCCAGTGAGCATCCACCATTGAAAATCACAGCTTTCTATTCATTAACCCTTTCCATGCTGGAGACGACCGGATATGCCCTATAGGTGTGGCAGTGTCTAATCCAGCAGGTAGAGGGTTAATGAAGAAATAGTTCATGTATCTCCTTTTAATTCAGTAAGGAGACACATTGATTCCAAAACATAAATAGAATATTTTGCCGAATTACCTCACATTTTGTCAGAACATCTGCAGTATATCATCATGACTTTCACACGATTCTACAAGTTGAGAAAAAACACCCTGATTGAAGTTGCACAATAAATCTTTGCACATTTGCTAATGGAAATGTTTAAAAAACCTAAATAGCCTATATCCATTGCAGTGTTCAAATTTAAAGGGGGTCAGGAGGGGTCATTTGAACATCTTCAATGTTAAAGGTATTTGTGTGACCCCCTTAAAATTACAAATTTGACCTCCATTAACATTGGACCTATGGAGAACGACCTGCTTATTATTTTCTTAATTTCGAACACTTGTCTATGTGATTTCATTCAAAGCTCATCTTCAGTTATTGCCCAGATAGAGTTACGACCACGCAGCTTCAATATATCGGCTAAGTGACTAGCGCTAAATTTACAGGACAATTTAGGTTACATGGATTCTTCGCATCTAGATATATGTCTATCATTGCCTGGGTCCCGGAATACACGAGCTCAGTGCAGCGTAACAACAAAGGCTTCTCTCGGCTCCTTAACACATTTATCTCCAGTTTAACGGCAAGGAAATCTAATCTATTGGTGCCATAGTAAGGAGACCGATACATGACTCATCTGGGAACTTGACCACGTACAATCTCTCTTATACTTCCAAGTCAATTTACGTTCTCTTGGGATATTTACATAAACATGTCTTTTAACTGAAGCTGTTTTACAGCCACAGATTGCAACATTTATTTGAGATATGCTGATCAGATTGATAAATAGATGTGAAAATTAATGTTTATGAATTTGAAATTACCTGATTACCCGGTAAGACAACTGAAACAACATGAATCAATATGAGTTTCATTCGTTTTAGAACATTTTATATAAAAAATAAATCTCACTACCGCGGTATGTAAACCATCTTTTTCACAATGTTCCGTCCGAGAATTTTGAGACAGCAAAATTAAGGTGCCGAAAAAATATACAACCATAAAAACAACTGGTAACTTAAAAAAATAAAAAATGCAAATACATGATTATACAGGAATAGTGGCAATTATAGTATTAAATCATAGTATTGATGTTGAAAACAGGTACTGACAGACCAAGGATGATATCAATTAAAAGAAACGCCTTCAACATTTCAAACATATCTATCTCCTTGTTGTCAATGAGATCTTCAAAACCGGTACTTCCCCTGAGTCACTCATCTCTGCCAAGTCAATTAACAGACAGAACCTAGTCGGGTTACAGAAGATCATCTTGGAGGGTTTACACACCCTCATGGCATTGAGACCGTGTTCATCTTTGGGAGCTGAGCAACAAGTGAACCAGTTTCTGTCTACAGATGAAACAATAGGAAAGTGGAGCAAAGAGCTTGTGAAATTAGCCAATCCAGATTGAGACCGTGTTCATCTTTGGGGGCTGAGCAACAAAGTGAACCAGTTTCTGTCTACAGATGAAACATTAGAGAAAAGAGCTTGTGAGATCTCCTGATCAAGATTGGGGCCGTGTTCATCTTTGGGGGGGTTGAGCAAGAAATGTCCAGTTTCTGTCTACAGATGAAACAACAAGGAATTGGAGCAAACAGCTTGTGAGATCTCCTGATTCTCTCCTTCATAGCCCTGCGGACATCCATCAACAAATGCAACATGTGCAAATAGTCATTCTCCAGGGAATGGTGCTAAAGCAATAGGCAGCTGAGGGGAGGCAATAGAATACAGAAAATGGCCGTCCCAAGTGTGGGTGGTCAATATGGAGAGATGTATGAATATTGAAATCATGAATAGATACGAGCAATTGTGCAGCAGTCTGTTAATGACAGGCTCATATCCCCGGGAGACCGTAAATATCCAGGATAACTGCATGTGGATATCTTTACGAGACGATCTCATGACTTTTGCATATTTATGCCACTGATGGGAGTGATGCTGAATTTGTGTTATTCAACAATTACATGTGAGAAATATATGTACAACGCTAATCACTGTCCAAAACATTTCTTTTGGGATGATGATGTTCTATTTTAACTTTTTTTATTACTTTTTAAATATTTTATATTTGTATTTTATTTATTTATTTGTATTTGTTTATTTATTTATTTAGTTAATTAAATATTTATTTATATTAATTGATTAAATATTTTATTAAATTTTTGTATTTGTAAATTATTTATATTAGAATTATTATTGATTACTATTATCATTATTATTATCTACTACTATCATTAGTATCATCATGACCATCATCACCACTGAAATTTGAATCTACCATTTGAACAGAAAAAAAATCAACACATTTAAGAGCAAATTAAAATTCATATCCTTATCCATGTTATCGCAAATTTGACAGAATGATACAACCTCCTGCAATGTTTATAAATAATCTCAATTATTTTAGCTCTTCTGGAAAAACACTTGCCACAAAAATAGGTCATCACTATGCAGTGTAATAAAGCGTTATTGATTACAGATTCATATTCATAACAAAGGCATGTCAGCAATTCTGAGACCTATTTGCGAGGACCGCTCCATTAAGGCCATCCATCACCTCGTCTGTCTGTCTCGTATCACCTCAATCATAATGATAGTCTACATGGTGTGCACCTCCACTGCCAGATGATGCCAGAGTATGCGGTCATGATACTACTACTGCCCCCTACCTCCGTCTCCCAACCTCCACAATGTCCAGACCCCCATCCCCCCTCCCCCATACACCACATCCAACTCTCTAACACCACCATTCCTGACATCTCCATCTTCCCACCTCCAATTTTCTACCACCCCCCACCTCCATCTTTCCATTCGTCGCAAATGGGGTGAAAGATTCCCGCAGCGACGTTAAACTCCATATTCACTCACCATCCTTCCACTCGCACCTCCATTTCTCCACACCCACCTCCAATTTCTACCCCCTACTTCCATCTCGGCAACCCCAACTCACACCTCCTTCTTTCCAACCCCATACCTCCACCACCCCCACCTCTGTATCTTCTTCACACCATACTTCCATCTCTCCCTCTCCCCTCTCCCTCCTAATTCCCAGTACCCTACGCCCTGCAGACAGTTTGACCCAGTTCTAGGAGAACATACTATATATATGATGTAGTGTATGCCACTGCACTAGTAACAGTAGACTGTTGCATCACAGTATTCTTACTGCACTGGTAGAGACCACAGACTTGCATCAGTGTTTTTACTGTACACATGTTAGCGGGGATTGACAGCGGTATTTGTGGAGGTTGCCGACTGATGCTGTAATGTAGCAGAGTTTACAATGGAGATGTAAACATAAGCAGCCGTCAATATAAATAGAGGAATAATTAACAAAACAACACTGATATAGATAGAAGCGTTAAAAATAGATTTCATTGCACACATAAAATATCTTAATATATGCCAACACTTAATAAGTCGCACACATTTTACTTTTAAATCTCTATGTTTTACTATTAAAAGTTTGTTTTCTTTTACAAAATATATTAGTGTTTTACTTCATACTTAATATTTTACTTTAACCCTCTCCATGCTGAGGGGCAACAGAGATGCCCTAAAGAGCAGTGTCTGTCTAATCCAGCAGGGAGAGGGTTAATACCCAATATCTCTCTATTTCACGTTATACCCCTATCCATGTTTTATATAAATGCATGTTATACTATATTACTTCAATATATACTTTTACATAATACCGGTACATCTTATTAATAAATAGTATTAATGAGTGTACTGCCCTTCTCTCCCTTACAAATATCAAAATAGGAAATATTTATGTTTATTTACAACATGTATTATTGAACACTTCCGCATGTGTTCCCACATTTCTTCCAAATGTCAAAGTTGAACGTTCTATACTGTCTGGATGTATCACAAACACTGCCCTATATTGTATCATGCCTAACAGTATCATAAACCGTGCATCCTTCACAACACTTCACACGGACACTATTAGACTATCAATAGTCTCGGAGGGTTAAAGTAAATCAATTATATATATTGGTATTATATTTATATGAAAGGAGCCACTGAAATTCTTTACCTTCCAGTAATCTAGACTTGCTAACTGCTCTAGGGGAATATTTTGAATAGGAGTATTTGGGTGAGAATAAGGTGTGACATAGACTAGGACACGATGTGAAGATCAGCGTGCACATTACAACGCCATGGTATCGTTGCTTGAAGCTCTCATATCTACGAGACCATAAGGACTCTAGTAGCCATCTCTAATACACGGGGATCGTGCAGTTACGAGAGCACTGTGGATATAAGAGCTTCCAGATACAATAACCTGGTCTTACCATTTTCAGGTAACACAATATCACGGTTTGTTGACATATTTCACGTCAAACATACAGTACTTATCTGAAATTACGTACATTTGACTTGTCTACACACATATTGGCCAACAAACTATATTTTCTGCATGTCCCACCTGATTTTAATATTATGATATTTTATTTTATTTTATTTTATTTTATTTCATTTATCTCATCTAAGCACATCTTAGAATCAATACTCTCTTGTATTATATAAACATTTATTAATATTCCTAAATAATTAAATATGTATATATTATCACTAGTTCTATTATCTGTTCCATCTATTATCTCTCCCATATCTTCCTTAAATTCAGATGGTAACTCTAAAACCAAAAACCAACATGGCAGTCCATTTCCTGTGATAAACAACATCGTCAAATCATTACAAAACTCATCACCTACAAATTGAAAAGCCCTCCCATTAAATTACCCGCAATTCCTGCTAAAATCGTGCAGACGGGCAACACTGCAAACATCGTTTACACGCACTTCTCTGGGTCTGTTCGCACTAATCACGGACATTCCGCGAGTCAGTACTTAAAGGACCAATCAGAGACCCCTAATTAATCCATTCGGGATCCAGAAGGCTCCAAGCTGTCTGGTCCCAGAAGTACCGAGGGCGACTTTAAATTAATGGAGTATCAACCGCAAGAACTGAAGCACTTTGTGGGAATTCTCAAAGCTTCCTTCTTAAATTAAAAGGGTCCAAGTTGGGACTCGAAGCTTCTCCTTTCCAGTTTGGACAAACGATTGGAAGCATTGCGGATCTGCTTGAAGAATGTCCGCGGAGAATTCCACCACTCCTCATCCATAGAATTAAGAACTGCAGTAAATGCGTGTAGCATCGATAACCGCCATTTAAAAACTTATTTGTGTATTTCTGTGCATACTATTGGTGTGGAGTCCAGCATGATTGCAAGCATTATTATTATTATTACTGAGTGATTATGGAGCTTTAAAATTGCTGCGGGTAGTAGTAGTAGTAGTAGTAGTAGTAGTAGCTTTTTTTGTATTGGGGTTTAAAGTCGCTTTCTAGAATCTTCCACTAATATCACGACTTGTCAGTTTAGGGCAGGAGGAAACCTGCAACATCCGTAGCGCTGAATGTAGCAGTAAACCTGCGAGCACCGGCTGGTACTGACAAGAGTGCAGACATAAAAATACTGTAGAATATTGTCTTCAGAGCGAGCACAAACGAGACGGGCGAGTGAGTGAATTACCGTATTGGTTTACATCGCATCAGGAATCCTTTACCCATATGCAACAGTAAACTAGAATGGACAAACTATTTGTTACAATTCAAGCACCTAACAATGTATTAAAATGACCACAACATAGATATTATATTGGTATCATTTCCTCTAATAATAAAATAATTTAAACTAGAATATCTTGTTTATGGTCTTTTAGATGTAGAAATCTTTTAATTTATGTCTCTTGAGTTTTAATCTATGCCCAAGTAGCATATTCAACAATATATGCAGATATCTTATGGAAAAGCTTTTCCCCAAAGTTTCAGAGCTTGGCTTGATGAATATATGTCTGCAAGTTCCTGAAGCCAGTAGATGTTTGAAAAGTCTTTGTCATTAAAATAATACAAAAGCTAACTTTATATGTCCAAAAATGCTACTAGCACTTAATTTAGTTTTGTATATAATAATCATCCCCATACTTCAACCCCTATGTGGCATCAGTGGAAATATCTGTACCAAACACACTGGATTGTACCCTCACCAATGAAGATGGACGATCATCGCACGATCAATACAAGTTTAAAATGCAAGGCTGAATAAAAATTTGCAAAGAAAAAGGGAAAAAAAAGTTATATCGGGCAAAAGCCTGTTCAGTTCATCAAGCATCTCCTAACACTACAGCAGTTAAACATTTCACATTTTTTTACGAGGTGTTGATAAATATATATATGCGAATAATTCTCAAAGAACCACGCCGCCTTCCTTAAAATGTCCATCATACAGAGATACACTATCAGGAACAGCCATCGGGAACAGCATCGGGAACAGCATCGGGAACAGCATCAGGAACAGCATTGGGAACAGCATCGGGAACAGCATCAAGGAACAGCACCGGGAAAAGCATCGGGAACAGCATCAAGGAACAGCATCGGGAACAGCATCAGGAACAGCATCAGGAACAGCATCGGGAACAGCATCAGGAACAGCATCAGGAACAGCATCGAGAACAGCATCGAGAACAGCATCGAGAACAGCATTAGGAACAGCATCAGGAACAGCATCAGGAACAGCATCAGGAACAGCATCAGGAACAGCATCAGGAACAGCATCAGGAACAGCCATCAGGAACAGCCATCAGGAACAGCCATCAGGAACAATCAGGAACAATCAGGAACAGCATCAAGGAACAGCATCAAGGAACAGCATCAAGGAACAGCATCAAGGAACAGCATCAAGGAACAGCATCAGTAACAGCCCACCACCACCCCGCCTCAACTCTATCAAGCTACCCCACACATGGTTATAATTTGTCAAAAGTCATGAGCAACTTGTTCTTCAATCAACACAGGGTTTAAGGTTTCCGTGAACGGATTCTACATACTGTCTGGCCTCTGGACTGTGCATACACTGTTGTCTGTACATGTAATTAGTCTGGCTTAGACAGGGATGTCAGGGGACTGGGTAGATAGGTATATAGCCAACAGTAGACTTAGCCACGGGTCTCATAGTGACAGTCTCACAGTGGGAAAGTAATGTTACTGATTGGTATTATATTAATATGAAAATTGCCACTGAAAATCTCTAGATTCCATTTCACAAAGTGAAAGTAAATCTTGTATTCTAATATTACTGATGGATATTTATTTATTTCTTAATTATTATTTTTACCTGGGGTTTAGAACTGCTTGCAATATGCTTTCACACGTAAACCACTTGTATACTAATGCTACTGATTGTTTTTTCATTAATATGAAAATTGCCATTGAAAAGCTCTTATTCTATCTCACAAAGTGAAAGTAATTTATTTGAATATTAATACTACCAATTTTTACATTTGTATTATTATTATTTTTTTAAAATCGGGTTTAGAACAGATTTCAAGATTCTTTCACTTATATCACATTTTGTCAGTTTATGGCAAGAGGAAACCCGCAACATCTGTAGCGCTGCACTAAACCTGCGAGCACCTACTGGTACTGACAGACCAAGGATGAAAACTGCACTGGCATGGTACAGACGGCACATTCTATAACGAACCCATCAGGAAGGTTCTGATTGGCATTACACCAATATGAAAGCAGCCATTGAAAATCTATTAGAAATCTAGACTTGCTTTAACTCTTCATGTGGGATATGTTGAGGACTACTTGGATAAGGAAAAGGTATGTGACATAAACTATAGCCAACAGTAAAGGTTACATTCTCTGCAGCGGGCTGGGCTGCCCTCCAAGGTTGAAATGGACAAGCGGCATTCTCGGCATATGTACGTCTTATGGTCATTGCCTTCTAGTGTAAACATTGTCTGTAATAGTGCCCTACTTATAGTACAAAGGGACCTTGTCGTGTCATGTATTTCATAAGAATCCCTAACACATAGTGGTATTCATTTGTTATATGCAGAATGTCTAAGTTAGTTCATATGTGTATTTCTCTTTATCATCTATTTTAACATTTTATCGCTAAATATTCATAGTACAGATTAGCGTTATTAAACATACCAAACACATTACCAATTTTAGATATTTTACATGCAAGTTAGTTCATATGTGTATTTCTCTTTATCACATATTTACCATTTTATCGCTATATATTCATAGTATACCATTAGTGTTATAAATAAAACATACCAAATACATTATCCATTTTAGATAGTTTACATGCAAGTTCAACAGAAAATATTGACACATCCATCAAACTATAAATAAACCATCATGAAAAGAACTTGGTGTCAATAACATAGGAGATATTAGCAATGGCAAGTTCAGCGTGATATTGAAACGTGAGTCTTCACTGATGGGTGTTGAACCCCTTTCGGCCTACATGTCAAAATAATTAACATTTCGTTCTGTGGCCGTGATCAAACTGAATGATACACTAACCAATGATTCGTGGTACTCAGACAGTAGTTTGTCGATAGAGAGAGCAACTTTTTGCCATATCTGTACGATCATCTAACTTGCGCAAATTCCTGGGTAATCAATTGTAAAGTGTAGGACATATGTCATTCACTGTCTCGTATCACCCACACTTCATTGGGTTCATCCACGAAGCAGGACGAGCAGGACAGAGCAGGACATAGCAGGACGGTGTGGTGGAGGACGATAAGTTTTCAGAGACCTGATCTCATGCTTGACAGAGTTTCTTAATCTACGTGATATCGGGAACAAGCCATGTGCATATGCCGTGGAAACAAGACATGTTTCTCATATTGGAAAATATATTTCAATTAATTTGTGTCTTGAATCACAAACATGTGACCTAGAAAGACACCTATTACATGTCATGCACGTATACACAAATGCACACACACGCGCATGCATGCGCACACGCACACACACACACACACACACACACACACATATATAACACACATCCCCCACACACAACAGATAAACCAAACATTGCTTTCTTTTTCAGTAGTTAAGACCTGAGAAATGTAATCTTCATCTTTATTTTTTGTATTCTTGAAGAATTATATATAAAAAACTTTCTTGGCATTTAAATTTTATGATTTTTTTTTTTTTATAAATAATAGGATTGTCTTGCTTGGCATTTTGAAGTCTTTCTTAAAGGATGACGGGATAGAAATATACGTCCACTTTGGTAAGCTAGCTGTTGGAGTCATCTGGGAGACAGATGCCTGATGTAAGTAGCACCAGCAACGCAAACATTCAATGTTATTCAATTTCACAATTATTTTCTTATTTAAATAAAATATTTGTACAAGTGAACAATGTTCCAGTCTTTGCTGTTTATTTGGATACAGTGCGTGAGAAATCACTGAAAACGTAAAACATGAATAATGCTATTTTTCAGCTAAACCATAATTCCAACTCAATTTCAAATTTCTATTTGTTTACAGATTTGAACTGTCATCAAATTAATTTGCTACCTAAATGCTTTTATATCTACTTAGTTCAGACATCAAATACTTCATATGCAAAAAAGGTAATTGTTTGAGACTATTGTTGTTTTTTTAATTGTCTGACCCAGTACTATACTCTCCAATTCAAATATTCCTGACAATATTCTAATCCACACTAATGCAGTAAACACAACTCCAATCCACCCAACACACACTACCAATCTACGCAACAAAATTCCAATCCACACAACAACAAAAAACCAATACCCTCAAAACAATTTCAATTCGTTCCATAAAACGTACATCCCATCCCTGAATATTACTATGGCTCGACCCCCTCCTAACACCAGACCTAACACATGCCACAGCCTCAGCTAGCCTCCTGTAGTTAAATGACTTTCATCTCGGTAAAATTAAATCTGCAAAAATTCATTGAATTGAAGGTTACTGGAACCGTAATCCATAATTTAACATTTCGAGCTCGCTTTCGTCAAATGTGATCATGCGTTGATATTACGCACCATACATATGGCCCACCCACTCAATGTGGAAAACAATACATGCTATGTCCAGTATCAGCACCAGACTTGTACAACAGACATACCTCCAACCACAATACACATTAATTTTATTGTTTCCCCGCAAACACAATGGAAAGATTTCCCTCAGGAAGGCATGGCACAAACAGAGCTCCACCAATGCTCTTCAAAAAGGTAGGCGGGTGTGGTTGTGGGGATCGGAGAAGTTCCACTGTGGTGTGTGTGTGTGTGTGTGTGTGTGTGTGTGTGTGTGGGGTGCGCGTGTAGTGCACGTGTGGTGTGTGATGTGAGTATGTGTATGTATTTGTGGAATAGGATGGGGTGGAGGAGAAAGTCATATAAAAGACTACAAACTCAGCGCAGTTTATGACCATCCAAACGCCATCTTCCGATTTGAATATTTTCATATTGAGATTTCTCAGCGAAAAAAACTACAACTAAAATTAAATTAAAATGTTGAATGGAATAAATCTGTAGTTTTATTTAGCTTGGGCTATGTATCAACTCTCTTTCCTAGCTCGATTAATTAAAACCATGGCTCAATAAGAAACTGATCTCCAATTGCCTTTGGCAAGAAGGAAAGTGTTCAAGTAATACTTTTCACTGCTTCATCATAAACTGGTTCCTTACTGAACCTTCCACTTACTACTATTTGTACATGGGCAGGAGCCCAGTCTACCGAAGAAGCATTGTATGACAAGCATTTGCAGTATCCCTCTAAGCAACATTGAACTAGTCATGCGTTAATATATACGCAATATGGTCAGAGGTATTATTAGCCTATTTGGGGAAATCTGGGCCACAAAAGTGTCGTACCTATAAATCCAGGCATAAATCGAGGTATATATCATTTCCTGCTATCAAAAAATCATTGCGCACAGACTGACTTAGGTCAAGGCTAAAGTACGACTTTCATGAAATGCAGACCAGATATCAAATTATATGCTGCATGACTACCGCAAAAAAAAACTGCCAATTAAAAATGTCTTTATTAGTATTCATATCAAGCAGTGCCGTTTCAGTAATGTGTGAATAGAGATATCTTGGCAGGATTTGTTACGCACGTCTCCATAAATGTGTGAGGTAACTCTCCGACATACAAATCACGCAAATGCACTGCCTGGAGAAATCTCTGCAATGCAGTGTTTATTGAAATGTTGAACCGTGTAGACAATACTGTCAAGTAACCTGCAGGATATTTTATATCCCTGCAACACACATTCTGGTGAACTTTCACCGAGAAATCTTAAAAATACAACATTCGTACCTCTTCTTGCAAAATAAAGAAAGAGATTGACAGATTTAACAATTACACGATACTTTCCTCGCTAGACTTAAAGCCTATATGCATGTATATGTGATTAACCGGCAAGTCAGTGTCTGTGCGTGCATTTTAACATTCTTGTACATCCCGGCAATATTTACACTGCAGTTGTTACCTTCAACAAAGCACATATATCGCAGGAGAAAACAAAAATGCGTAAAAGTTCAAGCTGTCCTTAGAAACAAACCAGTCCCCGATTTCTTGAAAACTTGAGTTTGAGATTCTGCTCAGCTGAGATTTCTTCCATTGACTCAGTGATGTAGCTAGGTTTTACTTTTTGCTCAAGATACAGCACTGAGTCAAACGGAGAAATCTCAGCTGAGAAAAATCTCAAACTTTTGTTGTTTCTTTCGAGAAATCGGGGCCAGATATACGGTAGACATACACATATATACATCCGTTTTTTTTCCCCCAGTTATCATTCTCCAACGGGGTATGCAGACCAATATTGCTATATGCAGATACTGTACCATTATTTGGGAAATTTATCAAAATAATTTATAAACTTAAAACGTTAATTAATATCAAATAATTAATTAATTAATTAAAATTTTAAAGAATTCTTCACCGTAACATAATTTTGTTGAGAAAGCACATTTTGAATTCATTGTCCTGGGGGAAAATGTATTTTCATGTTCCTCACCATAAAATAGCCATCATATTATGCCAGTGATAATCCATCATCATTACGTACAATGTAGACAACGACCAGAGTCGAGACACACAAAGATATTACTGTTATGCCGAGTGTCTGTTCTAACACGCAAACCCTGACAGATAAACACACAGTATGGCTACTGTTAGGAAGTTAGGAAGAATCTCAGTGCAACGAAGGTTCCTGCAACTAAAGATGACCTCTATATGTGACCTATCTGTCTGACTTCGTGTGACCTCCCATGACCCCCTACACGAGTGACGTAGCTCTTGTCTCGTCAGTTACCTACCTGCAAAATAAACAGAAATAAATATGATTACATTTTACATGATAAATGGACGCAAAGCACAGCTCAGTATCAGCAGAGTCAACCGACCTGTGCTGCGGAGATAGTCACGGAATGCCTGGCATTTTCAAACTAACTTGGCAGGCTAAACCATCAATCTAGTTGAATCTAAGGCAGCAGATAAAATGGACTAATCTCAACTGACATTTATGGGTTATCCAACATTTCTAATCGTACAAGATTCTCTTAAATACTTGCACAAAATGATTTTCAAATATTTATACTTTATCAAAAGGATAATAAATAAATGAATACATTGTACATCTATAAAGCACATGCAACTAGTGTAAACCAACTGAATAACTACTATACATAAATCTATTAAATCACCTGTAATATCTACATCAACTTGAGTGCAGTCGACATGAAGATACCACAGTGACACAATTTGCATTCCACTGGGTCTGCTTCAGATGGGGAACAATCGTTAACTCGGCAAATTGCTCGTCCCTGAGAGTTAATTATTCCCTATTTACCCAATCTCCTTGATGAGTTACCTATCTGTCCCCAGACGTGACAAGACTGAACAAACAAAGCTTACATGACCAGCGGACCTATCTGTTCTATCTGGATAAAGGAGGCAGAACGCTAAATAATGAACTACTTATAACCCTAGTTACAACAAGACATCAGTTACATGATCTCCTTGTCTGATACCCTACAACCCGGACTGCTCCGTGGACAGAGCTCAGGCTGAAGACACTGTCCCAAGAAGCTGCTGCTGCTGCTGCTGCTGTACGATAGCAGAAAAATCTGAATGACCTGCTTCTGGATAAAATATTCATTAGGAAAGCAATCCTGTCGTAGTTATGCTCGCGAGACGATCTCGGATCTCGGCTGGCTAGGAAAGAGGATCTGGACTCTAATCTATGAAGAGGCTTCACGGGGACACTGCGGTATCTAAGGAACCACGAGAGCGACCCACAGGAAACTCTTACGTTCCAAGACGGAATCCTTGTTTAACGACCACAGAAGATGCCCAATTTTCCTGATCTTGGAGTAAAGTAGGGGCGACATAAATATGATAATGCGAAACATCAAAGGATAAAAATCAGTTCACACTTCATGAAGGATTGCATTCAGCTGCGAATAATATTCCCAAGTGGCTGGGATTTTATGGGAAATTTATTTAGATGATTGTGTCGGTCTTGCAGTGGAGTAGGAACAGGTAGTTAACTTCCGAGTCGTTTCTGATTCAGTTGCGGCAGTGCTGGGTAATTGGACATATTATTGATATAGTACTTTCCATAGAATTACTGTTAAATTTATCTACTTCTTAGGATAAGGCATAAAACCTGGAGAAAGATACAAAATTAAAAGAAATATGCTCTCACAAAAGAAACCCTTTTTAGAATACTAAACATGCTCTCACACATACAAAATGTATGTCAAACACATCTGTCCGGCCTATGCTGTATCTAGCACATTCGTACGACTTTAAAGTTTGCACATCCTAAAATAGGAATTTCAAGGACATACGATAATCAACACATTAAACACATGTCATTAAAAGTGATCTCATTACTTGGTCTGAGTAGGGGTTTAATCCACTTATTACAACTGATACTGAGTCGGTAATTTAATGACAATACCGGTATATAGCATTGATATTCACTAACTGTTGATGATTCTAACTTTTCCCTTCAACATAGATAAACGCGTTGCTAAAACGACCATAAAAAAGGTCTCCAAGTTGGAATCACATACAAAATATCCAAGTATAAAAGTAATGACAACATATAAAACATCCAAGTATAAAAGCAGGACTACTCTAGAGAATAGTTAATTCTTATACTATTACACGTTACAGCCTTTATATATAGGCTCGTATCATTAACCTGATTCCCATTCCTAAAGATATATAAATACAAATAAAAAGATGGGTGAATGAGTTGTTGTTCTACGTAGAAGCAGGAATCTTTCACCGATATGCGACAATACGCACAGAAAGATAAATACGATTACAATAAATATAAAATAATTTATCAGATTTGTTTTGTATTTTATACAATGTCCCAGAGCACAGACTACTGTGTAATGGTGGATGGCGTGCGATACAAATTATGCTTATTATTGTTTTAATTTTGTATTTTAATTTGTTTATATATATATTATTTTTTTATGATTATTATAATATTATTATTACTTAGTAGTAGTAGTAGTAGTAGTAGTAGTAGTAGTAGTAGTAGTAGTAGTAGTAGTAGTAGTAGTCAATGTACTGGCCCTTTGGATACCTTTAGCATTGGGAGAAATGGCCGGGCCAGCGGTAA
>JAVCKZ010091594.1:0-11699 GCA_034780755.1 Lepetodrilus elevatus
ATGATACCCCACTCAGACACAGTATACTGACTCTGAGCTGGCCAGTCCTTGCTTTACCCCTTTAATGCTGAGCGCCAGAGTGTGTGTGTGTGTGTGTGTGTGTGTATGTGTGAATGTGTGCGTATGTGCACGCATGAGTGTGCAGACATGCAATATAACATAATTTCTACTTTGCACTTAATGAACTACTGGAATAACTTGTGCGTGTATCAATGGATTACTCTAATTTGTCATGCTTCACAAAGTAGGCTTAAAGCTTGCCACCCTTGAATACTCTCAGAATGAACAAACATGCACACACTTTTCAAATTGCAATGCCATTACTTGATTACTATTATTGATGCCCATAATTTAGACAACATTGTTACAGACTCTTCATAAGAAGCATGTCATGTATGACATAAGAACAGAAATGGTACTTCACCAGATGAAATCAGAGGGTTACACACACGCACACACGCACACACACACATACACACACGCACACACGCACGCACGCACGCACACATACAAACACACACACACACACATACATACATACACACACACGAACAGCTACACACACGGCAGATTATCATCTTTCTGAAATACGATTCTGCTTTTGAGATTTCTGTAAAGTCGGCCTGACAGAAGCCATACGACTGACAGCCTCAATCACGAGACACACACCCTGGATTGATCTCCCGCTGATCTGATTAGGCCGGCAGCAACATCATACCCAGGGTTGGCCAAAAACCTGAGATTATTAGATTAATACGGCCGACGTACTTCATAGGAGGTTTACAGATAGATAGTTATCGAGTTATACCATCTCTACCACCATCTAGTATATTCTTCATAGTACGGTATTCACCGCCAGCCAGCATCAATGGGAAAGTATTTTATTAAATGACATTCGATCATAACAGCTTGCTAAATCTTTAAAAATTATATTATTTATAATTGGTTACATTGAATAGAATCAGAGACCAAGTTATTGAACCAAATTATTTACTTGCAATGTGCTACTCTGACTTTGTAAAGCTGACACATGTTGTCAAGTCACCCGTTGTCAAGTTCCACCTGTTAAGTTCACCTGTTGTCAAGTTACTTATGTTGTCAAGTCACATATGTTTTCAAGTCACATATGTTTTCAAGTTACATATGTTGTCAAGTCACATATGTTGTCAAGTTTTATAGAAATGTTGTCAAGTTACACCTGTTAATCTGTTGTTAGGTTTTAAACCTGTCATGACATATAAACATTTGCATAGCGCAAAATTCCAGTGTAGCACTGCTCAGATGCAATGTTGTCAAGTTACACATGTCACCTGTTGTCAAGTTACACATGTCACCTGTTGTCAAGTTACACATGCGTTAAATGTCACCTGTTGTCAAATTTTACGCCTGTTATTAACTTTTTGACTACTTGCTGTCAAATTTCCATTATCTGTTAAAGAAAATTGAAAAAAACACACATTATTTTGGGATCCAATGCTTGACAACGAGGCTAACTAGCCATGTTAATGGCGACGTGCAGTATGGTTAAAGATGTGGCGACGTCAAGGCATGGACAGAACAATCAACATGCCGTCTGACAACGACACGACAACGACACGACAATGACACATGTCATGTACTTACATACGCAGCTCTACGCTGGTTATTTCCTCCATCAGTCTTCACTTCCTTTAGATTGCACAAAACTTAGGCTTAATACCAGCTAGGTCTTGCCTTGAGGAACCAACAACGAGGATCAAACCCATTATTCAGTTTGTGAGCCAACACATTCTCCAATGGGCTAAAACCTATAACAATGGGAGCTAGTGATTTGAAACCGCTCATCTGAGAATGTTTACCCCTAATTTTGTTTATCATTATAAAAATCCAACTGATAAAATAAAATAAAATAAAAAATAAAAAATATTATTTTCAAACTTGCCGAATCGATTGACTTCCTGGCATACCTCAAACGCTAAATACACGTGACCGTGAGAAGGACTTCCAGTTAATGATTGCGAGTCTACCAAGTCACCATCGATGTGACGATGCTGTGAAGGAATAAGGAATAACGCCTGCTAGCAGACACAGACATTGACGATACTGCTGGTGGCGACATATTAATTAGTCTGGCTGACCAGATCTACTTCCTTGTCTGAAACTGACAACATTCCTGCAGGACATGTTGCTGGTAATTGGTCAATTTCTCAATTTTCTAGTCAGAGACGATTGATCAATTTCTCAATTTTCTAGTAACAATATGCCGACAGAATAACATTTTGTCAGTAAGCAGGAAATCGGAAAATTGTCGATGCTCATTAAGCGACATATTATTTTGTAAACAAAGTGGATGATTGTCAGATGCTATCCAATCACTAAATGTATGTGATACATACCCTTCAACAAATCTTGAAAACAGCTGATGTAGTGACGTTTTGAATCAGTATTCAAGGTTCAATATCGCCACTTTTTTGTGTTTTTGTTAAATGAAAATTATTTTGGACATATTGGTATCTCTATAATTTTACTATAAAAATGTGCAATATTTTTTGTTCAAGAATATTAAAATAATTGACATTTCACACTAAAAAAATGACATTTCAAGGATAACAATTGAAAGATGACTCCAGGATGCGAATTAACAGAATTCCATTTCACAACATGTAAAATTAACAAAATAGATTTCTTTTAAATCCTGAATACACACTTTTTTTTGCTCCGCAATCAACCCTTAGCAAATATAACGACAATCCGTCCACTGTGTATTAACAGCAAAACCCCTTAATCCAGACAACAAGATGTCAGGAGTTGACGATGGAATTGTTTAAATTGTCAACATGTATAAACTCTTTTTCTCTCTCATTGTTTGTAGACATACGGCACGAGGCATTACGAAGTACAAGATGGGACAGGATTTAGTGATTTTAGCCCGTTCGTAGAGGATCTACAATTTACAAATGGCTTTGGTGTCCGACTGCGATATTGGCATTGCGGTAATAGAGAGGTACGGGCCGATCGTTGTGAATGAATGTTTACTCGTCGAGTTGTTGCGTGAAAATACAAGAAAACGTTTTAGGATGCGTGTGACGACAATAACAGACATCTTTGAAGGTGTTAACAAATGACAATGATGATAAACTGAAAGAATTCGTAAAAAGAGATCCACGCAAACGCTTGTGTATTTAAACAAACAACGGCATAACGTATTTGTACCTCAAAGAATGTAAAAATAAATTGCTGACAAATCTTATCAGTAAAGTCGTCAACAAAATTAATGTGCGTGGAACTCCATTAGCTGAATGTCATAAAATAGTTTTACCTGAAAAGAATGTTGCAAGGTACAGTACGTGCACATCATCATTTTTGTAAACCTCACATTCCATTAATTAACCTTTTCAATGCTGGAGGCAACCAGAGTTGCCTTATATAGAAATTGCTAGATTAATCCAGAAGCGAAACTCTCAATTAGAAGTCATTAATTAATCTGTCACATCCAGACTCTCGAAACAAATCATTTACTAGTAGTTAGAAAGTGATTGATTTTTTACCTCGTACTAATAGATTTATATTATGACAAATGAGATTAATGTACAAATGAGGTCATTTATATATTTGGACATATCTGTTAGGTAAAAAATAAAAATAGTGTTTCAGGTGAAAAATCTTAAGAAATATGGGTTGGTTTGTAGGGAAATAATTATTTGTATTTTTTTTTTAAATAATAATAATTATAATGTAAAAATTGCAATGTTTGGGAAATATTTTAATCAGTTTATTTTTATTTCAAACTAAAATACAGAAGTATGTATGCTATATCATTTTTTCATATTTAATTTCTGAATGTAAATTATATGAATAAAATCAATTTTCCAGGTTACTAATTAAATTAGTGTGAGAAAAACTGTTTAGTCGCATGTCAAAATCTGGATCGTTAGGATTACCAGAAACACAACTATTTTTCTTTTCAGCCTTAGGTACAAGTCATAAAACAACTGCGTAATCTGGATTTTCCAAGGCTGATACTTCCACCAGGTAGCGCAATCATCTGGTACGATATTTCCTGGGTGAGTGAATGAGTGATTATGGAGTTTAATGTCACTGCCGGAATCTTTCACCCATTTGCGATGACGATATTTTCCTGGACCAAATTGACACCAGTTTATTCACGAACTCGCGGACCAAAAGGCAGATGCGACTAATGATTACACACAACTAACGATTACATATTTAATTAACGATTACACATTTAATTAATGATTACACATTTAATTAATTATTACAGATTTAATTAACCTGTGTCTGGCATTCACAATCTGGGTCAAAATTAATCTGCGACCGCACCAGATCAAAGTCATAAATATCTGGCACGCGAGACATAACGCATGTATCAACTCAATACCCTCCTAAACCCATTACAGACTTGCCACCAGAAAGATGTGGACTGGATCAACAAAACCACGCAGACCTCCGAGAACAATAACATTTGACCATCGTCCAGTGGCTAGAGAGTGCATCATGGATGATTGACCCAAGGATAACTGACCCTGGACATGTGGACAAATGACCAGTTCAAGCTTAAAATTACTTTTCAATTCACAATTTGTTGACTTTGGAAGGCTTAGTCTAAATTGGAAAATACCTTCTCTCAGAGAGTTCAATTAACACTTGTTCTTATCGGTGGCAACCAAAAATGTCCCAAGGAGTAATTGACTTTGACCCGAAATAAAAAGGGTTAAACAAAATATTAAATAATGGTTTTATTCCTACAGAAAGGGTTAAAGAGTTTGGAGAAAAAAAAGTAATGTAAAATTACTAAAAATATTTTAAGGTCAAAATTAATTTGGATGTTCAACTTCATAAGGCGATATCATATCACTAATGGATATATCATATCACACCGGATGACAGGAGTTAGATATGAGATGAACGCTGCCAGATGACTGATGGCCCAGACATGCATCGATGCCAGACAGTTATCATATCACTGACACATTTAATACAGCCATCGGCTCCCATACAAACACTTAACCTTTAACCTTCTACCACCTACTGTGGAGGAGGCAACCAGAGATGCCTTATACAGCAATGCTTTTGAATAACCTATATAACACATAGGGTTAACTTTTCACCTGCTAGATATATAGAGGCAACGCAATTCCCTTGTATATAGCAATGCTTTTTAATTACCTATACAGGGTTCCACTTAGGTTTCAATTTTTTAGAGTCTCGGGGACGAATTTTTATTAATAAAGTGCGTCCAATCTTGCAATTTTTGCGTATGGGATGCAGGATTGCGCGTTCGGAGAAACCTTGCCTATAGCATAGAGGGTTAACTGTTCATCCAGCAGATAAATGGGTACCCGGTGGGATAACTGTTATGTGAATTGCAACCTTGTAGTTCTGGAAATGGCAGCTTGGGTTGCATCTCCCCAGGGAGTTGAGAAGGAACACAGTGCACACTCATCCATTGACCGGGGGATAAAAATGTGGTGCTTTGAGTATGTCTGAGAGTGGATTTGACACATTTTATGGAGTCATTATTATTATAATTATTATTATTATTATTAACTTTCTACAGCTAGATACTTAGATACAAGATTCCCTGCAGAGCAATCATTTTGAAACGTCCATCATGGAGAGGGTTAATTAAACATAAATATACTTTTGTGCTATGAATGCTATCTGAAAGACTTCTGAATAATCCAGCATACAGAGGGTTAAATAAAACAAATATCATACTTGTCTGCCATGAATGTTATCTGAAATACTTTTCAAGAATACAGCATGGAAAAGGTTACATTAAGTATAAATATCATACTTTGTTTTGGCCATGAATTCTGCATGAAACAAACTGTCTACACCAAAATATCAAATACATGACAAAATGCCAAATACATGATAACTCAAATATATAACAAAATATCAAATACGTGACAAAAGAATACCAATTAAAAAAGAATACCAAATACGAAGAGAAATTACTCGTTCACTTAAAAACCATATCTAAAACTAAACCAATGAAAAAAAACACAGCCATACTTGCCTCACTTATTGTGCACGTATAATAAGCATATTTCTGTAAGGTCGCAAGCCAGGTCGTCTGTATATCACATCCAAAGGTCAAACTTATACATTTGGAAGTATTCCGTTACAGTTCAAGACCGAATGTCAATCTGTCGACGAGCAATCTGCCGACTAAATTCAACAATTGATGCTTTCTTGCATTACTCACAAGGATCACCTCGTCATGGGCGTGACTAGACCGTACATACATAAACACCGACAGCTGAACAAGTGTTCTGCTACAAGCTGCACTTTAAAGAACCATGGCTTCAGAATCAGATCCCTACGAATGATGCAACAAACCCTGAAAAGTTGTATTGGCAATGAGACCCAACAACGAGCAGACGTAATCCCGTACAAAAAAAATCTAGAGCTCTCTTCTGTTGGAAGTTATTTAAATACCAGTAGCAACTTGCTGCCTTGTGCTGCCAATTTCCATTTCATGAACAAACACACACAGAGCTCAGATAGTATCTGTCATTTATTTTTACTTCTCAGAGTTCGCACTTATCGGAGGATATGGGGCATATTAAAGTGCAGTGCTGCTTTAACTTTATCTGGAAATATATATATTTTTTTAAATAATTTTAGTTTTTTTTAACGTTTCCTTCTAAATTTATATCCATAACCCTGTTCTGTATTGGCTTCCATTTCTCCATTTTTTTTTATCAAAAGCCAAGGCAGTCACATGACATTGTAAGCCAATCTCTAGATGAATGAAGAAGCTTACTTTCGTAACTAGGTAAAGCTAAGAATAAATATGCCAATTGAAAAGCCATCCAAATATGCCTGTATGGTAAACAACTCTTAAACAGGGACGAATCCAAAACTCAAAACACTGCAAATGCTGATGCATCAGAAACCTCCTTTCTGCTACAAGGCAAGTCAACAAAACAGGGATTATATAGTTTGTATGTTAAATGCATACACTCACAGTAATAGGCAAACATTTTGGAATGAATTGGGGGCTAAAAATGTAAAGTACATTCACTTGGAATATGCATCGTCACTTTTGTATCTCAAAAACAATTCAATGCTCCACACCTATCAACAATGTCAACCAAAATAGGAAAGTAGTTATAATGTACAGTTATCTTCTCTTTGTCATTCGCAAATATTCTTGTAGACGTTGATACACCATACGACTCTTTACTATTTCAAATTAACCTTGTTATATTAAAGTTAGTAACAATTTGTCACTAGATTCTTTATTTATTTATGTTTTTGAATTTGGGTTTATAGCCGCTTATAAGATACTTTCATTCATGCCAGTTTAGGGCAGGAGGAAACCCGCAACCTCCATAGCGCTGAATGTTGCAGTAAACCTGCGAGCACCTGCTGGTACTGACAGACCAAGGATGATAACTGCATTGCCACGGTACAGACAGCGCATCCTATCAATATCGCGTCAGAAATCAAACTTTCACATACATTGATGCCTTCCTCCCTGGGCAGGATTTGAACCCTGGGCCTTTAGCTCCGAAGTCAAAAGTTTACCATTTTACCCCCCAACCCCACCCTACCTCAGTCATTAAATCATAAAAATGATCTAGACAATCAACTTACTAATTACATAAGAATTCCCCAAATCCATTTATAAACATGCCAGTCTCTAACCGCCTTAGAATGTCACAGATAAATCCTCCATTAATTAACCCTCTTCCTGCTGGGTGAGACACTGGCACGGTTCTTTAGGGAATCTCTGGTTGCCTCCAGCATGGAGAGGGTTAAACCAATAATCCAAATGCATGGCTAATAGCTATTGGTGTCTAACGCGAGATCCAGCCTGAATTAAGCTTGTCTTGTCCTCATGAAGAAACCAATAACAAACCCTTCGTTAATTGCATGCATACAAAATTAAAACATTCCCAAGAGCATGTAGAGTGAATGCTTAATGAAATCCACTAGACATGTCATTTATCAAATTGTTAAATTGTCTTGTTCAGTTTGAATACTCATGGATTTAGCTTGTTTATGGGTTATAGCAGAGTGTTTGGCAAACTAGTGATACAAAAGTAGAAAGTAAACTTATAAACTTGCCTGAGGGGCTAATGATAAACTTATTAGTATGTTGGTATTGTGCATCAATACATGATTAATATATTTTGCAAATACAAATATTTATATACCGTAGTGATATACCATTACCATGTTCTTTAAGCTAATGTTAATGAATATGTTCCAAGGATAACTTAAAGTGACTCATACACAAAAAGCAAACTTATAGAGCTGATGATCATACACCACATACTGTGATTGATTCCTTCCAAATGACCCGCTATCGATAAATAAGCTCATTTTAAGTCGTTTATTTACATAGCCTGTTAGGTTAACAGGACAATGCAATGTTGACACATGACTTCATCCAAGTTACGCCATGTGCGAGAAACCTGTGCAATTCATGCAGATAAACCTGTGTTGAGAAGGCCTCGCCAATTTCAAAACAAATGACTGTTTACATTCCTCAAGTAGCGTATTTCGATAGGTTTTCGTGCATTTTCATCCCTGAAAGCTCAGATTCTTGCAAACGTTCCCCTATACATTAAATATGACCAATAATAAAAATGGGCATAGGTAAAATCCCCTATGTATACAGGTCCCTTTAAAAATAAGACCAGACACATTTTGTATTTATAAAGTACTGACCTATGCCAACAACAATAAAAATAATAATGTTATTTTGATTTTAATCAATCTATACAACTGTCTGGTTACATAAACATTAATTTAAAATATTTCCTCATATTCGACATTTTGTTGTTAGAACTAATTCCACCTGCCAGCCCAATTTCCAAAATTCTCATAGAAATGACATTTACAATAACAAAAAAAATATGAGCAACCACTGACTTTATAAATAAAGGATAACATTTCTTCCAATAATTTTACATAAGCAGGTGATCGAGCAATGTTAGAATGGTTGGACTTCTGAGCTGAAGGTCCTGTGTTCAAATCCTGTCCTGCGAGCCTGTCATCAATATTCGTGAAAGTTACCTTTCTGATGTGATATTTATTATTATTATTAATAGTAGTAGTAGTATACATACAGTGCTCCCTCGATATAATGCCCTTCAATGCACCACGGATTCGGATACAACGCGGGGTCCAACGTGGACCCCATTTATAAAAAAAAAAATAATAAAAAATTTTTCTTTCTTTTTTTTTCTCCAATTATATTCTTTGATATAACACGGGTATTATAACGTGGGTGGCATGTCATGGACCCCAACTTCAGCGTTATATTGAGGGAGCACTGTAATTATATAGTGTAAATATCCAGAATTTATAGGATGCGCCGTCTGTACTGTGACAATGTACGGTAGTTATCATCCTTGGTCTGTCAGTACTCGCAGGTTTACTGCAACATTCAGCACTACAGATGTTACAGATGTTACAGATGTTACAGATGTTACAGGTTTCCTCCTGTCCTACACTGACAAGCCATGACATAACAGAAAGAATCTTAAAAGCGGATCTAAACCCCAATTTAAAAAAAAAAAATTAAACAATTTGACGAGACGGGTGAGTAAAAGAACGATGTGAAGTTCGTCTCAGTGATGTACAAACAGCAGAAACACCTTCATGAATTATCTATTATTTTGTTTCCAACACAGCCGGTCACACCCTTCTATGTGGCTTGAAGACCTAGTTATACACAATAGGCTAAGACTAGAGAGCATTAATACGCCTGTACACAATAGAAACGATCGAGACTATATGGAACTAGGTCGTTTTTTTCAGGACAATAATAGCCCCATAATTAGTTGTGGGAAACATGAGAGATTGAATGGAATATCACTACAGGTGGGAAGGATGTTGAATCCCCAAAAATAAATTCCCTTGTCACCATTCTTTTGTGATTAAAATATATCTGGATGTCTTGTTTCTGGATCCCCGTCTCATATTCACCTTTGTGCATGTTTATATCAGTGTCAAAGACCTCTCACGCAAATAGTTCTAATGCACTTCTATTCAAAACATCTCAGATGTCATCTGCTATGAAAGTGTACAACAAGTATAATATTATATTTCTGGAATAAAACCTTCTAAGACTCCCTTCATATTTAAAAATAAAACCAATCACTAGGAATACAAGATGTAGCCGGGTTGTGATATAAGCTGCTCCAACTGGTCTTGGCCTTTGGAGTTAACCCTTGACCGGAAATCCAAGTAGTTCATGAACTAAACTTCACGAATATACTTCACGAACAAACTTCACGAACACTTCATGAACAAATGGTACTTCATGGATTGTTCATGAAACTTGTTCATGAACTACAAATGTTACCTCATGAACACTTCATGAACTGTTCATTAACTGTTCATGAAGTATCATTTGTTCATGAAGTATTTTCGCCGGGCAGTAGGCAGTTCATGAACTAAACTTCATGAATAAACATGAACAAACTTCATGAACAAATGGTACTTCATGAACTGTTCATGAAGTTGTTCATGAAACTTGTTCATGAACTACAAATGGTACTTCACGAACTGTTCATTAACTATTCATGAAGTGAAGTATTTTCACTGTGGCAGTAGGTAGATCGGGTCAGCAAGTTGGGTTTGAATCCTAGGATCAGCACGGTCCTAGGTGACATCATATACAATATTATATTCAATGATAACTACTACCGGTAACTACTAACTTCACAATCAGACTATTAAAATGTTGTTATCTCCATTTAAAACTTATCAAACTAGAGAAACATGACCACAATAACATGGCTCTGACACCATGACGTCACAACAAAATCAGGCAGTTAAAATATAAATTGCAAAAATGAATGACAAAAAACATTCAACCACAAGAAAGGAACTTTTACCATGAGTGAAAACCCACCTGGGCAATGATACACTAGTCAAAGACAAGCAGCCACGAAACACAAGCCAAGATACAAAGTATCAAATGACAGGACACGATCACAAGCCCCATTCTCATTCAACAATCGCACACTTCCACAAATTCACTCACTCCCAGAGAAACTTAACACATCATCAAAGAAAACTTTCATCATCAACACCCAAACAAAGATCGCGGACGATTAAATTACGAAATCTGACAATTCCACGGTTTTCGAAAAACTCACCGAATTTATGAAACACTTGTTGAGAGTATCCAGTGAAGAGCGGTAACGAGAGTTTCTCTTCAGCTCCTGACGGCTCCTGTGGCACTTGTGTCTAATGTGGGGAATATTCCCGCTACAGTGTGTAGGCCACTGTAGGCCAGTAGTGCTATAAGTTGCTACTGTTGTAGGCCAGCGACAGAGCCTCAGGAGTCTCCTCAGTCTCCACAGTGTGTGTCAGTGCACACTACCACACACCCACACTACCACAGACACAGGGCAGGAGACGGCTAACTACCGCCACGTGTAGTAGTGAGACACCGCTACACTAGCAGACAGCCGGTTGTCAAACCAGTAGTATGTGCAGACTGCTACACTAACAGACAAGTCGGTTGTCAAACTAGTAGTATGTGAACTGACCTCGACATCACCCCCTGGGTCTCTGTTTCAGTCTGGAGTGCCTAACTCCCCTCCCCCCCCCCTTTTATTTTCAAGCATGACCACAATGATGAGCACAGCTGGGCGTTAGAGTAACATGGGGGTGTCGGTGATGGTAGTTTGTAGTGGCACAACGGGTGTCGGTGATGGTAGTTT
>JAVCKZ010091605.1:0-11698 GCA_034780755.1 Lepetodrilus elevatus
TTCAGAAAAGTTGCCAACCTTCGGAGACTTTTGTTTATTGTCTGATATATCACTGTATATGCTATGGCTAATTGGAACTTTGGCTTTCTGGACAAATGAACCTTCAATCTGGTTTTGAACAATGACTTTAGAAATAAGAACATAACAACACAACATACTGTCTTCATCAAAATTACCCGATTATTAATTGATATTGATCAATGTTTTTTTCAGTAAAATATCTACATTATCAGGACTTGTAGATTAGTATATGGACTCTGCTACGGTATTTCAGAAATATGGGAATGTTCGCAATGTCATACAATTCATAATATCTGGTAAAGTGAAAATTTCACTTGGTCTTAACAATATTCCTTTAGAAACCATCTTATTATTCAATGTTTCATCAGAAGTAAATGTTACAAGATTGTACATTTGAAATCTGTTGTTTAACCTTCTCCCTGCTGAATTGTTCCACTGTGCATGTGTTTTGGGCATATAGACATATGCCCGCAGCAGTGAGGAGGTTAAGAAAGAGACGCCCAGAAGAGTTAACAATGTCATACAATTTATGTTTTTTGAACAAGTGACTTTTATCAGCCATTGTTCAACAATTATTTTAGAAATATGATTTATAATTATTATAAGCAACATGGCATGTATTGCATTTATCAAAACTTTACTATTACTCAACATTTCATCAGCAAACTACCAACATCATCAGAAGTAAACTATACAAGTTACAATGTACATTGCAATTCAGTTGTAGAAATATTGGAAAGTTCACAACAATATGACGGTCAGATGTTGCAGAGCTGCCATCTTGCCACCACCTGGCACCATGTCCAGATAGCGCGAGATTACACGGAACCATGAGACTAACGGAACCACGGAACCGGTGTCCGAGACTGGAATGTGCATGGAGAAGCGTGCATCAATCATCTGGTAAACGCTGCGAGACATTTCCCCCAAGGCTCAAGTTTAATCCAGCGCGAACTCTGAGATGCTGTACACTGTATACATGTAGTGAGTAGTTATAGGAAAGCAAAGGGCCAGAATCAACCAACATTTAGCATGTGAAATCTTGCACCTACAATAATCCATTGCAACTCCCTGCAACTCCCAGTAATCCATTGCAACTCCCAGTTATCCATTGCAACTCCCAGTTATCCATTGCAACTTCCAGTTATCTATTGCAGCTCCCAGTAATCCATTGCAGGGTTGCAACTCCCAGTAATCCATTCCAACTCCCAATAACCCTTTGCTGCCATTTAAAAAATTATATATACTAATAGAAATTCTGAAAAATCCTAACTTTTGTCTTTTAATTACAAATTCTATGCAGTATACTTTGGCCAAATATCTTTTAAACATTAACACTTAACTGTCAGAGGTATTAGAAAGTATAATGGAATATTGAAGAGAGAGAGAAAAACGTTTTTATTTATTTAAATCTCTCCATGCTGGAGGCAACCAGAGATGCCCTGAACAGCAGTAACTGTGTCTAATCCAGCAGGGAAAGGGTTAAATGACTTAAAACCAACGAAACTATCATTAATAAGCTTAGTTGACTTTCATCGTTGAGAAATAAAAGAAAACAATTAATAAAAAATTACACATTATGGCGCCCGAACTGGGTTCACCAAAATCCCACCACCATCCATCATAAAACAATATTCCTCATGCCAATACAAGACTAGTTAGTATTTGACGGACATAATTCTTACATTTGGACCTCTCTGTCTTCATCCAATAACAATTAACATCGCCATTAGCGCTCTTTCTAACAAATCAGCTCTCATCTGTATAATGCACATTCCATGTACAGATGTGTGTAGGTTACCTATTTAACCTCTGACCCGACCTCTGACCTCAACAAGACCACCCATTAGTAACCAATGTCTGGGACGAACAGGAAGGATTCACATGGCAGATGTCGTGTTTGTGGAACATGATGTTACGGGGCTGGGGTTGCCCGACGACCAGGCTCAAGTCATGTACTACATCGCTATGACAACATCACTATGACAGCATTGCTATGACAACTCCAAGAAGTATTATGATTAATGGTTTTATCAAACAGACGTTCACCAGAAAACATGTTCATGGAAAAAAACTACATCTAAACTGAGAGCAAAAAAAAAAGTAGAAGAAAATACAGGAAAAATAAAATTTGAAATATTAGAAAACAATTCCTGTACATTTTCTTCTAAAAGTATGATTAAAAACTATGGAGAAAAAAAGAAAGTGTATATCATTTTAATTATTTAAGCAGATGCCACAAATCTCCAATTATTTCTCTAACCATAACAACCCTAAAACCTGTGGCTTGAAACTATACAATCAACACATTTAGCCTAAACCAGTTGTCAGAATGGTGAATAATTCAATGTTGTGGTTGATCATGTATAGCAAATTAGTTTCCAAAATTTGATCACTCACAGATTGGAATCTCTCCGAATACCAGTACATGTTGATGACAAATGTGTACAAATAGATTTCCGTGATAACTGCTACAAAAATAGTACCAATAGTGAAAGCCGATACCAGAGTAATTATCACTATCTTCAACCTAATTACTGATTACTAATTACTCATTGAGCGAACCAGGCATGGAGCTACGAACACAACTAATTGCAAAGGTCCCATTTCACAAACCATCTGTTGGTCGAAAGTTCCAAAAACTAGAAAAATATTATATTTATGGTACTGGGTTTTCGCAGAAGTGTAAATAGAAATTTGCTGATTTTTTTTTAACAGTGGATTTTTTTAACCGAGGGAACTTATCCGATAGGTATTAAAGGATGAAGACGCCAATGATCGACAACAGATGTCATGAATCACGACCATCATGTACAAGCCTAGGGCTGATCTTGCCAGTGAAGATGAAACTCGGCACACAATGTTTGATCGTAGTAAGAAGATTGCCTGCCAATCTTAGATGCAATTGGCCAAGCAGAATCTCAAAGATCCAAGTCATTTGTTAATGGACGCTCAAAGACCCGAGTCGATTGATAATGGAAACCAGAACTGAAACTGGAAACTATCGAGAAGTCCTTCGCAAGAACTAACCACCAATAGGAAGACGTCTTCAAAATTCACGTAAGAAAGTATCCAAACAGGAAGTTAAATGTCCAATTGTCAGTGGAACGTGATAAAAATCTGTGGGAAAACTTACACAACGTTCTGCAAGGTTACAGTAACCAGCTTCCAACAAACGGCTCATCCTCCAGAAATCTGCTCCTTTCTAGCTGTTCTGTCAGTACTTTCTGTCTGACGCATGCGCAGTTACCAAGAATGAACACGGCACAGTTTAACTGCACATATGTCGGACAGAAAGTACAGACAGAACAGCTAGAAAGGAGCAGCCCCCAGTACTTTGCCTAGAAAAGGCTGCTAGTCTGTGTAGTGGCTGCACACTAGCGATTTATATCGGATTTCAATTGGCCTCCAAATATATAAACATGCTAGATATTGTGCGATCGGTCTGCGAGACTAAAAATCGCAGTCACCGTCCACCACACAGCTTAGAGTTACGTTATTTCATACAGGAGGGTCATGAGTCTGGCATACTGCAGATATTAAAACACCTTCCTGCAGCTGCCCCCACCTCTGATGACACCACAGCATCAGGGCATCTCCAGGTTCTATCATCCATAAAATCTCCTTTTATCGCCCCTTCCTGACCATATACCTGCATTGATTCCGAAGACAGAGTATGGTACAACAAGTCCCCTCACTATGCTCACCGTAGGTCCAACCGCGGGACAATTAGATTACACTGTCGAACCACATGGCCTCAATCTGCACGCTGCGAGATCTTAGTTTCAATCAATCTGTTTGTTCGGCTTTCCACGGACATGATTCATTTACAATTGGATGAATTTAATCCAAGCATTGGTTCTCATAAATCTATAATTTGTTTACTACTTTGTGAATATCTCGGTCTATTATCAATGAGTGAGTGAGTGAATATGGAATTTAACGTCGCTGTGGGAATCTTTCACCCATCTGCGACGATTATTAACAGTGAATAACAGACAATGTTACTTTTCTGATAACACTATATAAACTAAATTAATCTTATCTCAGATCATGTTATGGGTCTATCAAGAAAACTGCTGTTTTTCCGAGATTCAGAAAATATCGTTTATAGGTTTTGAAGAACAAATTTGTAGAGAACATGATGCACTATCAATCATGTCTGTAGGCCTACTTAATAAAATGTAATAGTCTGATACCAAGACATCATCCCATTTCCCTTGATACATGGGAAACACTAAAGAAAATAGTCTCCAGTTTAACCATCTTCTTGCTGGAATCGACCAGAAATTCCCAATGAGCAAATGGCTGCGATTAATCCTGAACTGCTAAGGGGTTAAATGCATCAAATCTGGCAAAGTTATTGTTCTATTTATAGAATAACTGTATTCCAATCAGAAGATAATGAACGGACCATCCCACCGACCTTATCAAGGTACCATATCAATATCTACTCCGCTGACTAACAGGATATCTTAGGATATCTGGACTCAGCACAATGAGGGTCAAAGGGCTGAGGGTGTAAACAAACCATGTCCAGTTTCACAGCAGGTTCAGTGTTTATCATACAGGCCAGCAGCCATAATGAACGATTAATTGTTGCATGGAGTGGCAAGGTGTTGGTACGAGTAGGGGGGAGTGTGTACGAGTAGGGACAGTATGTGTATGTGTGTGTGTGTGTGTGTGTGTGCACGGAAGAGGAGCATTGGGTAGATGGAGTCTAAATCGTAGCCGACATCCAATTTCACAGGTTTTGTCTTCGCAGTGTGGTCCAGTGGCCATGACTGATTAAGTGTTGCATGAAGTGGCAGAGTGTTGGGTGGCGTGTGGTGGAGCGTGTGGGGTGGTGGGTGGAGCGTGTGTGGTGGTGGAGGAGGAAGAAAAAGCATCCAAATGATAGCAGACACACAGTTTTACAGATTTCTGATTTACAACATGGATCTGCATCCATAATGATTGGTTAAGTTGATGCATGGAGAGACAGTGTTGAGCGGAGTGGTGTAGTGGATAAGAGTGGGGTCATTGGGACACCCACATTTCATACACCCATCATTCACAAATCTCATGAACATCCACATCTTAATGGACAATTAATTGTGGCAGTGTGATTTGAATGTGTGTGAGAGAGAGTTTGTGTGTGTGTGTGTTTTTGTGTATGTTTGACTCAAAATCCAGAAGTCTCACAACACATCCATATTTCTCCGGCTTTCCGACACAATCTCTGCTGGTCGTCCAAGGGAAATATCCCTTCTTGACCTGCGTCCATTAAATGTATGGAGACATTATCAGCGGAGATAAGTGGAAGGGTATTTCTCCCATCAGGTGGCCGGCCATAAACACATAACTACACGGAACCAATTCACGTCAGCCGAGTCAGTTCATAGTCTCGCCTCGCGATGATGAGAAACAAGGCCGTAAAGCCAATATTGCAAATTTCTGGTAACACTGTATCTCACTCGCAGAGAGGCATAACTCACTGTTTTCATATGACCAGCATCGCTCAAACTATTTAGGATGCGTTCGTGATAATAAATAAATTTGCTATGAGAATAAATAAAAAGAGTAAACATCAAGAATATACTTGGTATCAAATATATTTGATGCTGGTTGGATTTATCATTGAATAAAATGATTGTTCTGATGATGTGGATCAGTGATAATAGTCTCTAAACCGTCTCCCTGCTGGATTAGACACAGGCACTACTCTAGGGCATCTGCAGTTGTCGTTAACATGGAGAGTTAATCGGCTAATGGATTTGCAATCAATAATTCTTATCTAGAATATTTTAATAGAAATTTATATTTTATTTGTTTTATATAGTGTGTGCATGTGTGTGATAGAGAGAGAGAGAGAGAGGGAGAGAGAGAGATATAGAGAGAGATATAGAGTAAGTGAATATGGAGTTTTTAACATCGCTGCGGGAATCAGGGTTAGAAGTTCCCACTCGCCCGGCGGCCCGATCCATTTCTCGTTAATGTTCAAGGTATCATACGGGCGAGTAGAAATTTCATGTTTTGTTATTTATATAATTATTCGGGCGAATACATTTTAAAGTTAAGTTCCAACCCTGGGGAATCTTTCACCCATTTGCGACGATAGAGATAGATATCGAGAGAGATTTTGATTAAATCCAGCAGATAGAACATTAGAGGTCCTAAGTCGATATTAAGGATGTCCTAATATTGAATACACTGCCATTAAGCAACTATATATACATGCTTGGTATCAGTTTCCTAGACATCAATTTCTATAATAGTCCATTCATTTCCCTGACAATCGGAAGAGCGACAGTGAGGACATGACGAGACGGAGAAGCGACTGTGAGGACATGACGAGACGGAGAAGCGACGGTGAGGACATTGCAGGACGACGGTGAAGACATTATGCGACGGACAGAGTTGGAAATATCGATTTCGTAGTAAAATCTCGCACAATTATCTCAGGTACTTATCTGCCATACTTATCTTGGGATACAAGTGGAATAGTTCGCTTTCCCTTTATACAGTAGGGTAAACTCCTTTCCGTCTAGGAAAATTGTGAGACCTAATACGAGATCTTATTACGGCCATACCACCAGACTTGGTTATCACAACTTTTGAATATTTCGAGTAGGTTTTCAATGTGTCTGATATATGCAGACTAGACGATAAACGAGTTAATGCGCCGAGGAAGGCTAAGTATCGGTCCGTTCATAGTTGACGCGATGAACGAGGCAGAAATCAATGAGTTGGCGCCTTGACCGAAATTCTGCAGACATAAACAATGACGAGTGTTGGCTTGTTCCGGCGTTGTGTGACTCAACTACGGATGAGTGTACGCAGCAGACTAATTCATAGCTCTGACATATCTATATTTAATGAGAGTTCTAGCTTCACTGCACATTTCCACTACAATCAAAAATCACCCTTTCCATGCAGAGGTGGGGAAATATATGGAAAACTCTGGGTAAAACCACTACTGTATACACAAAATAAATTGCTTTGTCTTCATTGAATACCATTATGAAAGTTATTCTCAAATTGAGAGTTTGATTGTGAGAAAGAATAACTTGGGATTCAAATAAGAAAATGTACACAAATATTAATCCTTAGAATGAGAGAATACCTTTTACTAAACAGGGTTTCACTTAAGTTTCAATTTTTACGATTCCCGGAGAATATTCATGCGTCCAAACATGCATTTTGTGCGTATGTGACGCAGGATTGCGCATTCGGAGAAACCATGTTAAAAGTGTGAGAAATTTCTACAAATCCTCATGCCGCTCAGCATGAAAAAGTACTTTTTACGTTGTGAGAAATGAATGTAACCATGGTAAAACAAGAGATCTAAGTCTGATGAATACCAGAAATCCTTCTCAAGGATACTTCTCAGTGTTTGCTAGATTCCAGAATTACGGAACTAACCAGGATTTATGACTCCAGTCTGTTGTGACCTGGCCATTCCACTGTGAAAAATTGGCGCCCGACTCAGGAACCAAATCAATCAAAGTAATGCTTCTTTAGCAGTTTAGCTAAGCTCCAAATACAATCTCAACACGGGCCAATGGTCAGGAGATGTCTTTTATTATATGCCAGGAAAAGAAAATGGGGGAGCTTTTGAGGTGAATTAACCCTCTCCATGCTGGAGGCAACCAGAGATGTCCTAAAGAGCAGTGGTTGTGCCTAATCCAGCATGGAGAGGGTTAAAAATATGGGCAAGGGTTTTTGCACCCATATTATCGCTGATCACATAATACATCATGAAAGTGGAATGGAGAAAAATGTTGAACGAGCTCATGACCTGAAGGTGGTTGTAAAGTTGGGAAATTCAACAAAAAGCGTTTGGAGTTTTACTAGCCTAGGAAAGAGTTACATCCATTTGGGAAAACATGTATGCAGAGTTCAAGCGAATTGGTGAAGTGAATCGATCGGTGCGATTCTGTGGTATTATTTAGACATGAAAAAAATAAAATGCATTTGAAAAGCTTAATTTGATACGTTGCGTTCTTTCTGAATTCAAATGGTAGGTACTCCGGGGATAATAACTAACTTTACAACGTACTCACCTGAATAATGATACAAATAACAAATGTTTACAAAAGACATGAATTCCTACTTGTCCTTAGGATACCTTTAGCATTGGGAGAAATGGCCCGGACGAGTGTTAAATGCGAACCCGATGTAACTCGTAAAAATAAATGTAAAAATATTTATATGGCACAAAATAGTTACAAAACCACATCTAGTCACAGTGATATAAATTGTATTACTGTATAAGATAATAGAGGTGATTTAAAAAAAACCACTTATTTTACATGTTGATTCCCAATTCTAGTTTAAAATAATTTATAACAAATCTTTCTTCAAAGTTGAAAATCTGTGAAAGAAGTTAGTGTGGGACTGCCAGGATATGAAAATCACAAACAAAATTATGATTGGCCTAATGACAGTTGGCCTAGGCTAATGACAGTTGGCCTAATGACAGGATAAGACGGTGCCACCCAATTTAGGCTGTGCTATAATAATAAATAGATAAATGCTCAGCTTCAGATCACTGTCATTTTATTTCAGTCTTCCAGCGTCACAAAGCCATTATCTACCGCACTTTCAGCGATGTTGGAAATAGAACACGCTCAGTAGGACTCGGGGAAGGACGTAAGTAAGACAGGAGTCTAAATTTACTGCCAAGTCCCAACTGTCAAAAACTGGTAGCATTTGAGCATGGCTGATATATTTTTCATGGATTGTTTTCGGCGTTTTCTGTTTGGTAATTGAAATGTCAGCTGGCAAGGTTCATTGTACTGCAATAATTTTCAAACACTGTGCCGAGATGTTTTTACTTTTCTGAAAGATGTTTTTCTTTTTCTGAACGTTATGTCTGTGGCGCATTCTCGGAATATATATATAGGGTTACTCTAGTACACAAATTGAAATTAGCAAAGATATGATAAAGCTAAACAAAGTTAAAATTCATAAAGTATCTATAAAGTAATTAAATTTAGGTAAACAGTAATTTTATTTGTTTGAAGATAATGAACATTCTAAAATATATTTAATGATTAACATTAAAAGGCATGTACAATTATGGCATGTATGTTACTAGTCTGTATCATTGAAGATGGCAATGTATATTGTTGATTTGAGTGAACCAAGATGACAGTAGATTGTTGTCGACTGGAATGAACCATTTTTTTACCACTGAAATTGAGTTGGGGGAAGAGATTTCTTTAAAGTACAAAAGCCATATTACGTATGCTTTAGTGAATATACTTTGCTTTCATAATTCAACTTCAGTCTAAAACAGACGGTTATTGTTTGACTTAATTTTTTAAAGCAAGTACATGAATCTTAAATAAACCATTAACAAATTTAATATTACGTGGACTCATGGAGTAACAATGACATTTAAATAACTGAGATATAGTCTACTTCCTCATAAAAAAAATGAAATAATTAAATAAAATATAAAGAGAGAAGAAAACTGAAAAGTGAGAGAATGTCAGTCAGTGACATTGTCACCAGTCCGTGCTCAGTCATCGTTATCAGATCATGTGAAGTAGACTAAACACTAACTCCTAGATATAATTCAATTTATAAAATAAAATGATTTTTTTCGCTCAATTTACACACTTGAAGCACCATCGTCATCTCGTTCTGGAAGCAACAGTTTTCATTTTCAGAATACTGTCATCCATCGAAATGAACTCGGGGACAGGGTCAGTCACACTTTGACCGGTGTTCACGCACTCTATTTACAAGCCACGTCGTTCTAATCGTACTGACGGTCAAACAAAGTACCTACCTGTAAAACTTAACACATCACACTCCGAATCAGCTACGGGTTGTCTCAGAATCCGTGAGTGTTTCAAGTCAGCATTTATCGCAGTGATCGTGTCGACCACTTCCTGACAGAATGGGAACATCAACATTGCGCATGCGCAATAGTATGGAAATGACGTCATGTATTTCCAAGTGTGATTGAAAGGCGCTTCATTCAGTTTATTAATATTTAATGCTTTTATATAAATGGATCTTTAAACTAGAGTAAAACATGTATTGAAAATAATAAATGAAAGAAAGACACACATAGGATGACATGAAATTTACAAATTAATTGCAGGAATGTTGAGATTCGAACATACGTTAATGAAAAAGGTAGATAACGGAAAAGTAAAGAGTTACAGCCCTTGATCCGAAAATCTGAATCGGCATTTTCCGGCTATTCAGATATAATAATATTATTAATATTTATATATTTAAATAAAGAATAAACTACCTATTAATTGTTTTAGCTGCATCATTCAAGATATAAGTGACATTATGACAGTTTTTTGAATAACGGGATGCCGACAGACAACAAATATGGCGGGGACGTTTTCCATTTCTAGATAGATGGAATAAAGAAATGATTGTTGTTTCATCATGATGCAATGATTTTAAATTATACATATGTAACATGATTTTAATATAGTTTATCTGATTTAAGAAAGATAATTCGTCATGTGTGACGTCTGCACAGATGTGTTAGTGCTTCTAGAAAACCGTAAGTGGGAACTGCTTCGTCCCTGATCTAACAATTTCAACATGCGCGCCTTTCTGTTTGGGGTCATGATCTGCATAGTAATCGAACTTGGTCTTTGATATCGACACAACTACAAACAATACACCAGTATGCTTTACTGTACATGCTATCACATATGTGAATAGTTATGAATGTTTGTGCATACTTGAGAAATAACCATACAGCAGTGGGTGTTGTCAGAAATATGACAGGACTATTTTATTTGTTATGTTCTGTAAAAATGCAAAATCAATAATAAAGGAAAACATTGGAAATAGAAATAAAACTTGTAATATATTCCATATGAATCCAATGGCAATTACTAGGATATACAATGTGATTAACACTCTTAGTTTAGTGATTACAGTTTACCAAATATTCACAGAATTAATTTAATTTTTAATTACTTGTGGAAAATGTCATCAACAATGATTGCGTGCACCCAATGTTTGTCCTTGAGACTTGAAAACTACCCCACCCCCTCATGGAGATTTACCTGGAGGATATCTTGCCCTTTATTCTGTCACTATAGTATTCTGTGAAATGTTGCAATGTAAAATGTGACATAGTGGTTAGAGCATTGGCCCAGAGTGACAGTGGGTTCGAGCCTCAACCAAGACATACCAAAAGACGTTAAGCGATGGTACTTCTAGTATCCCAGCTTGACACTCAAATAAAGCAGAGACTGGTTAACTCGGGAGTCTGTTTTTAACGTGTCCATGAGTGAGATATCTAAAATAAATGACAGAATATTCTAGTGAGCTAGTACCACCAGCCAGTGGAAATACGGCCTAAAATACAAGCAGTGCTTGTGTACTAAAACATGCAATCCATGAATTAATTGTGAAGACAGGTCTTGGACCCCAATTCAACTAATGTAACCTTGTAATGTAAATCAGCATGTACATATTTAAGAGAAATATTTAACCTATTGACCTATTGTTGCAGATGATGAGCGAGTCCATCATGGAGAAGGCTTGCGACTCAACAAGAGAGAGATCACTGCTGTCTTGCATTATGTCTGCACATGGCCTCAGAGGTAAGTTTTAACAAACATCAGTGTTTGAATTAATAGGGGGTCCGGGGGTCATTTGAAAATCTGCAATGTTAAAGGTATCTGTGTGACCCCCTGAAAAT
>JAVCKZ010091616.1:0-11696 GCA_034780755.1 Lepetodrilus elevatus
GGTGTACTGATTCAGAAAAACCCAAAACCATTTTTCCATTACTTTTTTCCCACAAATTTCCTATTTCACCCAGACTAAAACCTGAATGTTTTTGTAAAGGTATTTATCTGACACTGGCCGACATTACCATCATACTAGATACACGGCATATGGCTTTTCAATGCATGCGAACTATCTGCCCAATGGATCAGGCTTTGATGGTGTGGGGACGGGCCAGTACTCGCCGACTGGTAGAACACTTAGCGGGGACGGGCCAGTACTCGCCCACTGGTAGAACACTTAGCGGGGACGGGCCAGTACTCGCCCACTGGTAGAACACTTAGCCAGCTCTCCCTGGTCCAGCTCAGGTGTTCTGCCACGTTACTGGGAGAGATGAGAGTTCCAGCTGAACTGTACTCCGATACACAGCAAACACTCCTACTTCAAACATGCCCGCGCATACACATGTAATAAAACACTTTAATATCCGAACAATTATTCGAATTACTAGCAATTCTAGTAATATAAAACTAATTTTCCATTGATGGCATTTAAACGAGGTAGGCTACCACTAGTACTCGAGGTCATGCATATTCTGAATACAATTCCACATTAATATAAGACAGCAAGGCAGATACAATGTACGGATTAAGTCGTAGGCTACATGCATATATCACAGCAAATGTTATCACACGATTGAAGATAAACACAGAACTACTTTCCAACGTGCGAGTGTTTCAGGTTGCACTGCATTATAGAAGAAAACGATGGCACATCCGGGTACTGGGAGCATTGGTGACTGCGGCGCGGCTTCCTTTCATCATCACTAAATAATAATTGTGAAACGGAGACGGCGTTCTTAGTGTAATTAAGAAGTACTGGCTAACTCGCAGGAAGTAATCTTTATCGCATTCTTAAAATATAAATAATTAACAGCGGAATGCTATCCATAACAACCGGTGGCGAGATTCCAAGATTTGGATGTGGACTGAAGGAATGAGGGATCCATATATAATGACCAGACATCTATATTGTAGTTAATAAACACACACACACACACACACACACACACACACACACACACACACACACACACACACACACACACACACACACACACACCACCTTTATATTGGTATCAGCGGTCACCAGCTGTGAGGACATACTCATGTAGGTCTATACAGTATAGTATACTATGGTACTAGTGCCGACGTGTATATTAAATTACTGCTAAATCGTACACTAAGGTCATGGCAGACACACCACCGATGGCCAGAGAACTGGTGAGCTATTACAGGTCATTAGTGTATTATATAGGGCTACATTCGTGGCTTTATTGATGTGGGCCATGTCCTCATTCTAAGCAGCAAGTCAACTCAGCAACGATTTAATCAGCAAGACAAAACCGGAAGCCAACAGGAAGTGGTAGTTTTCACGTGACGTCATGTGGACATCAGTGTCAGCACGGTGTTCTAAAGATAATATACGACGAAAGCAGAGCCACTGTCAGTTACAGCCCATAGGTTCCGGTTACGCTAATTATTTTCGCTCAGACAAAATCCAGCGAGGAATGCGATAGTTCATCTGAAGACTGACTTATTCAGGAAGATAGCTTTAGCAATACGAACGTATCTGAAACTAATATCCTTATAATGAAGCAGACTTGGTCTCCTGTACTGACAGAAGTGCATGTGATGACCACTACGTATTGAAGAACATTCGCTAAATGTAAACCCGCTGCGTATTATCCAGCCGTATTATTGCCATGTTCAAGCTCTATGCTACCGCTAAGTATTACCGCCATGCATGATGGCTATGTATGATTGCAATGTATAACCAGGACTTATATCACAGAGTTCTCAAACGCCAGCCAGTGCTGCAGGCGTGTACCTAACCTCCTGACCGAGTTGTAGTGTAAGGAATGTTGGGAAACTATGTTGTGTCCTTACTGGAACAACAGATACCATCTGACCTCAGAGATAGAGTTACCCCACATCAATGTTTAATAGGCATACTCCAGAGTGGCAATGCTTTGGTGTGGCTACTGTGGGACACGCGGTCAAGTAGGCAGCACGAGATGAGATAGCAGTCAAGTCGAGGATATACAAGGCAGATAGCAGCCTACGTTTCCGGTATGGTAACTTTATTATTGACGGCATAACACACGGTCAGCCGTGGACAGGGAGGGGTTCCTAGAGAACACATCAATGCCAGTGTGATGAACCATGGCAGGCTTACTGCAGTTGACGTCAGTTGGCACTGGACAACATCAATAATTAATAATTAGTCACCTATTAAATATTAATTAACTGGCTAGTGGCTACCTTTATAAAAAGATTATGAAAAACGAGATGTGAACACTATCGTGATGAACACACTAGGACAATCCAGTTCTATTGAGCTTCACTGTTCTGGCATGTTCACGAGTCAGAACATTGTCTATGGATTCAGAACCAAAATACATTGTTGTCAGGGGAAAGTCCAACGTTGGGAGCGACACATAAATATATGTGTGTGCAAATGGAATGTTGAACATTGGGGATCTCCACAAGCCAGCAATCTGCGAGGTGAAGCTACACTAACTACAGTGTTGCTCTCTGATTGATTATGTCGATTGCCAGAAGCCCCTAATCTGAGTCTCCAACTTCCATTACCATGTCAAACTGACTTCTCCACTTGTGTGGGGGATCATGCTGGAGCTCCTACACACGCCACCACTTTGATCTCACCCAAATCCATGTAACAATGCCAGCTATTATTGGACGATTGGGGGAGAGAACTGTAGGGAAGTGCGTTGCTCGGAGATTGAACAAAGGTGCAAGCTGGACTGTTTGTCATGGCGGAGTTGAGGAGGGGAGAGACGGGATGTATAAACATGACATCTATAGTTTAGCCAGCGTCGGCATCAGACAAGGACTCGCTCAATACTGGGAAACAATCAATGCACATGTCAATAGTTCTGACCCTATACATGTCAGGCGCTACCTCAACAGCACTACACACCAAGGATGTAACTGTACACACCATTACCATGTGGGCCGATGGACAGACTAGTATGTAATGTATTAACTAGCGAGTACTGTCTTCAGGACAAAACACAGGAACTTCTGCTCAAATATACGAGGACAGATAACAATATTAACTTTGTTTCATTAAGATCTAACCACATGGTACTGTACTGTACTAATAACACCAGTATAGTAGGCCAGTATCATGTACACAGGCTACATGTACTAATTAGACGATGTCATACGACACACAATCTTAATGAAGCCATCACTGTCCGAAGACAAAGCTTCTGTTTGACGGACACTGCAGCAATATCCAGCTACTAATTACGCTAGGAACAGCAACTACTAATTACGTTAGGATCTGAAGCTACTAAGTATGCTAGGAAATACATCTATTAATAACGTTAGTAACTGCAGCAATATTCAGCAACTAATTTCAGTTGGGATTGCAGCTATATTAATGTTAGGAACCGTTATGAACTGCAGCTATGAACAGATCTAGAGTGAACTGCAGTTATGAACAGATCTAGAGTGAACTGCAACTATGAACATATCTAGAGTGAACTGCATGCTCGCATACACAATGGATTAATTGTGGCAGTAAGTTGTACACTTCCTCTTTAGCATATTTGGTTACAATGTATATGAACAGTAGAAGAGAGAATTAGCTATTTACAATGTATATGAACAGTAGAAGAGAGAATTAGCTATTTACAATGTATTTGAACAGTAGAAGAGAGAACTAGATATTTACACTGTATGTGAACAGTAGAAGAGAGAACTAGCTAGTTACTGTTCATAGATAGATTAACTATTTCTGCACTTCCTTGCTAGTCTCTGAATAGAACGATGATATTTGAATGGAACTTAATGATGACTTAATGTCGTATGTCTTCATGTTACTAACTGTTACTGTGTATCATTGTAAGCCAAGCGATGATCGATATAGCCTCGTAGATCGACCAATCTATGGCTGACTGGTGCTTGCAGAATAAAGCAGGGAAGATATTAGCGGAGATGTTGAATACTCACTTTCTGTGTGGAGGGTCACACATAGCGCACTACCACAGACAGACGGAGACCTCAATGGCAGCAGAGATCTACTAGACCAACACTAGGAACAGTGGCCACACAGTGGTCGATATTCTCTTATTCTTTGTTTACTCATATCGCTGCTTCAAGATTATTCAACCAGCTATAGCTAACGCTGAATGGATGGTATATTAAGTCTACACGTCCTTGCATGTATATTATAAAGTTCAGCGGGACGCTGAATGATATGATGTAGCCTACGTAGCCTACTTTACTCTCGTGTATCAGCTGGATGACAAATACGCATGTATCTAGACGAATCAAACCTTGACAACACAATGATGGTAATTACTGCCGCATGATGTTGTTTGATCACAGAGTTGACTGATGTAATTATTTCCTAACATAGACCGACTAGATCTGTACACGGCCGCAACATTCACCATGCGCTGGGGGCGGTCAGATTCGATGTACAGTGGGCCAACATAATGATTGTTCCGAGGGAATGTCTGAGTCATCGCGGGTGTGTGGGACACGGAAAGCATGAATGAATCTGCGGAGAGGTGTGCACAGGAAATCAATGGCAGGGTCAGCTGTGAGTCACCGTGCACTGTGGGCGCCGCAGCCACTGCACGCACTGCACGGGCCAGGCGTGCATGTAGGTGATCACCAAGCGGTACTGATCATGACGGTGTGCCCACACTGAGCAGTCTGAGGTCCGCTCCGTGGATCAATCCCGCTGTTGCCATCTGGGTACACTAGGCATTGCGGTAACGTCCATTTATTACAACGATTGAATAAGGTCGATTTCTGTACTTCCGGTTAGGGTACAATATAGATCATATACAATTAACCATTCCTTATTTTAAGATCAATATTTACAATATACAAGAACAACCCAACAAACAGAAGTAATAATGATCAAGAACATGACTACGCTTTACGATACAGACGACAACTATATGATGTAGGCTGCTCGATACAGTACCTCAAAGCGTACTAGTGATGGGTTTGAAGCGCTAGCTTATTGTACCATAAATATTTAATCAAGTAATAAAACGTGGAAATCGTTACACAATCTTATTTAATAATACGCTATCATCAGACTGTAACGGAAGTAACATCTCCATGGCAACCTGTGTGTGTGTAGAGAGAGTAGACAGAGAGTTTTAGAGTGGAGTTCTACGCAAATTTACTTGTTTCGCAAACATTGTTTTGAGCATCACCATTAGTTCGTCTGAAATATGTTAATCTGATTTGCTAAATGTATGAAAGCACAATCTGGCTGTCACAGACAGTGATACGATCAGTGTATGGATGTGTGGGCAGCACGGTGACAGCGGAGAGTCGGGTTGTAGAACACGGCATAGTAGTTACTCTGTACTATATAGAAAACCATGTACAATAGACAACTTTAGTGTACGTCCAGTCAGTGATTGTAGCAGACGAGGAGTTGGTGGACCTACTGGAGTCTGGGCCCTCGAGGCCACTACAAGCACCACCACGCCCTGAAGCAGGTCATGTCTCTATGCACGTTTAGTAACACTGACAATTGCAATTATTGGCTTGATGTGATATCTTCAAGCGCCGATATTGTCAGTCAAACGTTCTGTTGGGTACCGACCCACTCGAAACCATATCCAGGATTGGTCGATAAGAGAGTACTTTGTTTGGTGCGCGACATCTAACATGCCTCTGGCGATACACTACGTCCTTACTGTACGACTGGCTACGTATAGGCCAAGAGCTCGTGCACATTCTGAGGACTGAACTGTGCATAAGCGTGTTGGATCAATAATACCTGACGAGATGGAATTGATAACGAGCATAAACAATACTGGCATGGTCGGCAATTGTCGCTATCTACATAACTGCTGGTAATTCAGGGTGAGAGACGAGACATAAGCCCCATTCTCACCCACAACGAGAGCTAATTACCACATCGCCAATGGCTGTCAAGAGAGCATTTCCCCTGCACATAAACAGCAGCAGCTCATTAATATAGTACGATATGGATTCGGTCAATGAACGCCCAATGACCCGAGAAGTGAACTGATACCCGGATGTTTGATTTTATGTTTAGGTTATAAGTGCGGATATATTCTGACCTTAGATATCATGTGCACTACTACCAACCGTTTATACTAAACACAAGCTGATATCACGGTATTATGTGTAGCATGTAATTATATCTTACATAGACAGTCTACCATGGCGGAAGCCGGAAGTACAAGCATTATTCATCTCGAAGAAAGATGTTATAACTAATTATATCTCTCCAGGTTCAATAACTAGAATTAGTTCATACCACATACCACGTAACGGGAACATAGCGTATAATCGTGCCATTCCTTCCAGTTTCATTAACTACGTTGTTTCACGTCACGTAAATGATCCATATATCAGATGTCTTCATTGACAACTTTATGCCCAATTTCTGTAAACCCGGAAACGTATACGTAGCAGTAGTTATCCTGAGCTAAGGCGGACAAGAGATAGACAGGAGATAGACAGGAGATAGACAGGAGATAGACAGGAGATAGACAAACCCACAGGCACAGCTGAGCACGACGGACAGAGGATCCCGGAACACGCCACGACAACACGACCAACTCACAGCATGGAACCATCAGCAAATTAATCAAGCCACGGCAGAATTGTCTGTATGCCACGATGTCACTACACAGCGGGATCCGTCTATTCCAAGCACACTGTTTAATGAGCGTCCAGTACCCTACTGTCCAAGTCTGTCGTCTGGAGGCACACTGTGTCTGATTAACGACGGATGTGCACTCGCTGTTGAAGACATAACTATTTCAATATAATTATTAAATAACTTTCGTTGAATGCCATTTGCAAATTACGTTTATATACGTGTATGCAGGAGAGATATATGAAGATATAGAAGTATAGTGGCAGGACTAGTTGCGGACAGTACATGCATGCATGTTATACGAGTTTCTGACAGCCATCAGTGCTACTGCTCTAGCTATGCCAGTCATGGACACGTCTAATGAGTGGACGTTGGTAGTGATATTAAAGTAAAACGCATTGGTAGATTTTGGCATTTTTTTACTAAACTATTAGCACGTGAATGGTCTTCAAGTTACAAAGTACAAGTGCAATACAGTATTCACCAATGCTAGAGTATATTTAGCGCAATCTGATTGCCACGATGTCGGGAATACACGATGACAGTTAGCGCGCAGAACAAGCTGTAGACAGCAATGCAGAATAACACATCAACTTGTTCAGATTGTTGCTTTGCAAAATAACCGTAGGCCTATACAATACAGTACAATACAATACAATACAGTACAGTACAGACCGCGGTAAAGATTGTGAGGAACAACAACGTTATTAGGAATTATGTAAACCTGCAGTATATGTTCAGCATATTGCAAGCAAAACATTATAGTAGTGTTTCGGAATATATCTACCGCTATATAAACTCCTTTAAATAAAATAATCAAATACAACGAAATGTTATTACACAATACTAGTATTAACTGACAATGTTTTCTGAACGTCCCTGATTGGTATGTACATGTATATATTGGAATTCCATTAACATGTCTCTCTAATATAGACAAGAAATGACTGATTGCCCGGGACCTCGGTGATTTATCGATGTATCATAATTACATATAACCCCAGGGTCAAGCCCGGGTCAGAGGTTATAGGTCTATTAGGCCTTCATAGAAAACTGCTTAGCTGGTGGACGTAACACATCTACAAGAGCTAGCAATCCTTCAAAGGAAGTAACGAAACACGACATCAGCAAGAACAGCAACGTGTTGACGTCACGATATTACTTCCATGTGACAGCTTACAAATCTACCATTCGTCTTGTCGGGGTGTGGGTTTCAGATTAAGTTAGATCTAGTTAGATTGACTCATTTGATTGGAAGTAATCGTTGACTACTTTATCATAGCTGTCTGTTGTGTTTGAAACAGGACATTTCTGGGTCACCAGGCATAACTGTGATGAGATGGTTGTAGCTAGCAGGCGGATGGTTGAGGATTGGAACTTCAATAAGATTTTGGCAAACTACGTTCATCCTAGCATGTCGTGTGAATCTGTAAAACGATGACATGTGCTGCTATTTAAAGGTCCAGTTCATCATTCTGAACTTTCTGCTGTAATGGAACCTTAATGAATACTAACTTCAAATTAAATATCTGTTTTATCCATACAATGAATGTAAATAAAACCGTGAAAACATTCACAGTAATTTTTTTGGTGGTCAAATATGAAGACCCTCGAAAGTGCTGTACTCACTACTGAACAACATTGACAGGACCAATGTGTAGCTCGCTCAGATAACCACACTCTCTATTAACCTTGGCCAGTGGATTCCCCCCATGACCAGCCACATAAGCTGCTTCACAAGGCTTCTATGTAGGCTGCTAGTTAGGTCAAGCCGCGGCTAAACATGCTAAGAAGTCAGTAATTACTGGGATGCTGGTTAACGTGATTCAATTGTGCCACTGATATCTCAGCTTATAGAAACATACAGTTCAAAATATGAACTAGTTGATAGAAGATACTGGAAATAATTGGAAGTTTATATCATTAACTGAACCCTGAAGTATCAGCATTGACTAGAATATAAATCAACACAAGACTCTGTTAGTGCTCCACTGCTATGACGCCACAGAACTCATACAGAGTTAAGAAATGACACCAATGTCTGCCTACAAGTCATTGACCATCGTTCGGGTGGCATTTGTAGAGTTATCTGGAAAGGTCACATATAATACCATGTGATGACAGCAATCTGATTTAACTCTATACTTAGAATTGTGTTTTTGTATCGCCAGTATTACTTTGGTAGTACATGTTGGACATTCTTTGACATCTACACAGAAAGTATTCGTACTTGACATTTATTAAAGGTTGCCATTCCTAGTTCCACCGTCCACTTTGATGATGGCCACAGCACGGACAGTAGCCAGGCAGCCACATATAGCTCGAGGCAGTCCACTGATTGCTGGCATATCAACAATGTATCAACGTCATCAACTTAGGACCAGTGAAGGGTAACACTGACACTGTAGATTGACATTTAACACGTGGAACTGACATGTCTTAAAAGTAGGTGATGACCACAACAGACGGGATGACACCTCATTACTAGTATTTGAATTTAGCTCCCTCTTCTATATTCCCTCTTTCTCTCTCTCTCTATTTTCTCTGTTTCTCTCTGTCTCAGTCTGTCTGTCTCTGTATGTCTCACTCCCTCTCTCGGTCTTCGTCTCCCTATCTCAATCTGTCTCCCTCTCTCTGTCTGTCTGTCTCTGTCTGTCTGTCTCCCTCCCTCTCTCTGGGTCTCTCTCTATCTCTGTCTGTCTCCTATGTCTCTCTCTCTCTCTCTTTCTTTCTCTCGCTCTCTCTCCCTCCCTCTCTCTGTCCTCTCTCTACCTTTCCCCTCTCTCTTCCTCGTCCTAGCTCTCCCTGCATGTATGAGTGTGTGTATGTACATGTATATATGGTTACACTACTACACCTATAGTAATGGTATCCGGATACATGGTAGAGTTGGTAGGTCGTGGCTGGCACCTAACTTTAGTCTTGTTGTAAGTGTTCCTGGAGGCTGGTGTACACTGGCAACTCGTGTTAATTAGAGGAAGCTACATTTCTCCACGCAAATGAACATCCTCCAGATTGTCAGTAGCATATAATTTGACGTGGTGGAGAGCTGTAGAAACACAGATAATGGTCGGCGGATTAGAATCACGAGTTGTGCTGTCCGCAGGGCAGAAATACAGTTTGTGGCAGCAATTATACTCATAATATGTGTAAATCTGTGAGTGACGCCGCGGGATGCAGTTAAAGGATGAGTCAGCGCCCTTAGGTGGTCCTCAGATGAGGGGGAGAGGAGAGGAGAGAAGAGAAGAGAAGAGAAGAGAAGAGAAGAGAAGAGAAGAGAGAAATATTATATATATGTGTTAAGGCGAGAGTAGAAGAAAGTGAGAAAGAGAGAATAAGATATGAGAGACAGAGACACAGAGAGAGGTAGAGAGAGAAAGAAAGAGAGGGAGAGAGAGTTAGATAAATAGTGAGTAACACTGAGAGAGACACGGAGAGAGAAAGAGATAGTCATCGATTGATTATTCCCGATGTCCTGAGAGCTTAGCATGGGCCGTCAGAACAATAGCACATCTGTAAGACAGAAGTCTCCCTCGGGCAATGGCTAATACTTCATTGTTGTCATTGTCGTTTCTGAGTATTTGTGAGTGGAATTGAGGTTGTCGAGGTGTGGTCTGAATGAGAGTACTAGTATATGAACGCCGCTAGCTATGTAGACAGCGAGCATGATACAGCGTGCCAATAGACCTGCAATGAACATGGTAACCACGAACATGGTAACCACGAACATGGTAACGACGAACATGGTAACGACGAACGTGGAGTTTGGAATTGATGCTGTCTTGCTACATGGTGATAGCCACAACAAAGTGTACATGCTAGTTGTTAATTGGTAGTTTAATACATGCACCGGTAGTGTACAAATATTACATGTTGATTGCAAACTAATTCAGCGAAAGACAATTGTTATCGATCCACAAAATGATCCCCTTCACCGAGGATGCCTCCAGTATACGTGTCTATGGTGTGGCCTGTAGATACACAGTTACAATTGTCAATGACATGGGGGTAGATCAACTGTTAGTAGTGATACGCATAGGGTGACAGTTTAATCATAATCAGAATATTAAGTCTGTGTTTGTTTGTCTAAATCGTACGCAATTAACATGCAGAAAAGTTGTTTTTCTATTGTTATTGTTGATGAATAGTATGGTGGTGATGTATATAGCCTACATTTATACATTATTGCATATGTTTATGAATACTAATTGCGTATTATTTAGACGAATCTAGATTCTGATTGAACATCCAAACTGTCACACTATATGTTTATCACTACTAATGGTTGATCTACCGATGTTACGTGTATCTACAGGCCACACTATTGACCTACATTATAGACAAAGCACTACATTTAAATTCAATACCAATGTATTATTCACGTGAAGATCTCGCCTAGGTGAATGCACGCATTCGTTATCGGCTAGATACCAGGCCGTGTATGAAGACGTCTTTATGTAACATGTTTATTAATGCAAGTGTCATACAATCTGATTCCTGCTAGCAGTCAGACACCCGGCGATCTGTGAGAATCAATACGCTGGTGAAGGTCTTACAAGATGTAAAGACGATCACGTTGCACTGCCAGCATCACAGGGAACCCAGGCATAGATCCCGACGTGGAGACAGCTAGGTGTTATGACCATGGACAGTAATAGTGATAACCTTGGACCGGAATGTGTGTACAAGTCTGAAACAAGTCTGAAACACTACAGCCAGTTGCCGCTATCCCGTGGAGGTACTTTAGAGTATTGAGTGAATGCGGATAAATGATCACGTTAATGGTCCATGCGACCGCTGCTTACGTATCTCATTAGTTTTCTACAAAAGCCAGACAATTAATTAGCCTTAATGGCACACAATAATAGCTAGTTGACCTAACGGTTAAAGCAATTTTACATGAAGCTATGTAAATGTATTTGGCTTATTCGAACACTTATGCCTATGTATATATACACCTGGCAAAAAGTTAAGCGCCCCCGTATATTTCACAATGACTTGCGTTGAAAGCCTGATATTCA
>JAVCKZ010091627.1:0-11692 GCA_034780755.1 Lepetodrilus elevatus
TGTACATTATTACCCCGGTCAATGGATATGTGTGCACTCAATTCCTTCTCAACTCCCTGGGGAGTATACAACCCAAGATGCCATTCAAGGCGCTACAAGGTTATCATTCACATGACCATCTCATCCTTCCGGACACGGATACTGTACATTAAGGCATCTCTGGTCGTCTCCAGCATGGGGAGGGTTAATCAGAGGCCGTCAGGCTTTTGTTAACTTCAAGATTATGATGAAGTCTACCTACGTAATCTAGCTAAAATGAGAAGCAAACTGTATTAAAAATAATATTTCCTATTTTTAGTATGAAGTAAAAGAAATTTGTCACCCATTATGATTTGTTGGCACCCATATCTCTGTCATCACATTACTTTAACCATTTTCCTGCTGGACTGATCACAGACATTACTTGTAGGGAATAACCAATTTGGGAGAGGGTTAAATTAAAAATCAACCGACCGTTCATGGTCTTTGCGTGGGCAGCAACGTGACCAACCAAAAACTGACCCAATTGATCGATCCATTGAGAGAGGAGATGGAGAGGAAAGGAAGAGATTTTCTGAGTAAAGTAATTGTCGTGATGGAACCGGTGTCTGGTTGCCATAGCAACATGTCATGTAGAACATTGAATGCTTGTGGAGACCACTGATGAAGTTTATTCAGCTCTTGGTTTTCCTTTTCCACATTCTTTAGTCGGGGTTAATTACTATGAGAAGTAATGAATGGTCCCTGTCTACTGCTATTGTATACTTTATGACGAGAAACTTACCAGAAATGTCAAATGTGTCCAAAAGACCATTTCCAAGGCCAAATAGAAAGAAAAAAATGTTTGCTACATAGCCATCAGACTGATCTTTTTGATAAACTTTACATAATAGAAAACCTGTCAATGAAGCTGTGACATGGGTACCCCGATAGGGTTACAATGAAGCCGTGACATGGTTACCCTGATAGGGTTACAATGACACTGCTATGGCATGGAATAAACCTTGAATATCATGTATTGTGGTTATTTTTCCTGTACATTTTAAAGCTATTGTTGGATGTGGATTATAAGGAAATGTTATCTGAATCGAGATTCTTGTTTATCGGATATGCATAATAATCTATCAGGGTTCAAATTTTTGCATATGGGACGCAGTATTGCGCGTTCAGAGAAGCCCTGATCTATCTAGACATCTGTGTTTACACAGAATCTAAGACAGATGCTGCATATTCAGGGATAATAACTAACTTTAAAACGTACTCACCCGAATAATTATACAAATAACAAATGTTTACAAATGACATGAATTCCTAGTCGCCTTTAGGATACCTTTAGCATTGGGAGAAATGGCCTGGGCGAGTGTTTATTGTGAACCAAGTTATCCTTGAAATCTTCTTTGAATCATATTTTTCAAACCCCACACAAGTTGCCATAACCTGAAAGATGCCCATCTTCCATAATTCAATACGTTCAATAGAAATAAATCTGATTGATAATAACCACTTTTTGATTGTGTTCATTCAATGTAAATTGTCATTATGGTCAATAATAATACAATAATGTCAACATCCATCTTAAAACTATTGAATTGATTTAAACTTATTTTATTCATCAGAAAATGATTGGAAAAAAGTTTATTTAAACTATTCCATTTCAACGTGTCCATCCTATCATTGTTAACAACCACCTTGAAACTATTCCACTGGTTCCTGTGGAATGTTCCACAACAAATTTAAGCATGTTTTGGTTTTTATTATCTTCCTAGAAATCTCTTGTATCTTCTAAACCATTCTAATAGCTTCTCCTGAGAATCACCTCAATCTCGGACAAGTCTAAATATTCTCCCAGGAATTCGACCGACTCTCACTATCCATTCTCCTGTCGCGGACTTCTTCATAAACAAATACATACTTTTTGAAATGTGTTACTTTCCTCCTGTTAACACCTGTTACTTATCAGACCTTTCCATCGCCAGCTTGTGGCTCTCTGTGTACATTTCACCCCGTGTCTTGTCTGAGTCTAGTTCATCAATGTCTGCTGGGGTCGGATACATGTGTACGTTTCATTTCTGGCTTGTCTATTTCGCACGTGTACGTTTCATTTCTGGCTCGTCTATTTCGCATGTGTAAGCTACGTTGCAGTGGCGGGTGATGACAGGTCGACAGGAGACACAACCCAGGGATGTGTAGGTGAACAGTAGTGAACACCAGGAACACTAGTATAGGAACGGCTTGGAACACTAGGGGGTGAGAGGTGGGGAGGTGGGAGGTGGTGTTTGTTTTCACCACTTTTCAATCTCTTACAAGTCATCATGGTTATAATATCAGTGTTTGAATTTAAAGGGGGTCTGGGGGGTCATTTGAAAATCTGCAATGTTAAAGGTATCTCCTACAAAATACAGATTTGACCTCCATCATATTTTTCTAACCACACATAAGTTGCCATAACCTGAAAGATGTCCTTAATATCTTCCATAATTCAATATGTTCAATAGGAAGAAATCTGGAGAATTACTTTTTTTATAATTTTCTGGAGAATTACTTTTTTTTAAATTTTCTTAATTTTGAACACTATGGTACCACATTTGGTATACCGTACCATAGGTAACTGTTAATCAGGAAACAGGAAGATACCGCAGAAATGCAAATAAATCTCCCCGACCAATTACACCCAATCATGTTCTCGGTAGATTACAGTTACCCAGGCTGTTACCAGATATCATGTTACCACAAGATTGTGTAACGCGTGTCTGCACATAACGTGTGTCTACACATAACTGTGGTAGAGATGAATTACGTTGTGCATTCTTCTGTGGTTGAATCAGCTGAGCTGACATTTACTGGGCAGAGGAACTTTGTGAACATGACCAAATTACGCCCGGATACATAGGATACACCGCCTCTCAAGGGTTACCCAACTAACCAGCAGCGCGCATGAGATCTACAGCAACATTATATCCCTTACCTTTAACCCTCTCCATGCTGGAGGCAATCTGAGATGCCTTAACCCTCTCCCTGCTGGATTAGGTACAGGCACAGCTCTTTTGGGCATCTGCGGTTTCCTCCAGCATGGAGAGGGTTAAAGAACAGTCTTTACCTAATCCAGCAGGGAGAGGGTTAATTTGAAAGCAGTGTTTTTGTGGTGGGAGGGAGGTGGTTTGGTAAATCTTATTATCAATTTTAATAAATTCAGCGATAACTCAGAATTATTATTATGTCAGAATAATATCTCTAAGGACTATTTAACCCTCTCTATGCTAGAGGTAAGCAGAGATTCCCTAAAAAGCAGTATATTATGAAATAAACACAAATGGTCCATGATAAAATGGTCCATCTAAAAATATATTGCTTCCAACAGTTTACATTTTTCACAGGGACTTGTAAAGATATTCCCAATGTCTGTTTTCGTCGTGAAAAACGTCAACATTTCTGTTTAGCATTTTCGAGCAAATGGTGCCGGTAAATTCAAGGATGTTTATATTTCGAACATCTATTGACGTTTCATTTTCTCGCATATCCACAAAAGCCTAGCTATAATCAGCTGTGTTTACGTGCTACCCTCTGCAGATTAGCCAATTCCGTCATTGCACCAGCCAAGCAGGAGTAACTTTGTTTGTTGAGGTACACGCGAACGTCTTAAAAGACCGAAGATTGACGAGGCCATACACTGTTGAGCATGTTGAGAGTGTGTGTGTATGCGGTACCGAAATAGCCATTGTTTCCTGACTAACCTGAAGGAGAAAAATAATCATGCCATAAAACAGAAAGTCAAACGGGATCTTCTTTTATCCATAAACGTCTTTCAACTTGACTTTGGTTTCTTTTAAAGTCTATGTGAACGCAAGAGTTTTATTTTATTTTTGATGAATAATAAACAGAAACGATGTTTATAAATATAAATAATTACAATTCTGGAAATGAGTTACCAAAAGAATACGTAACCATGGAAACATTCTTGTATTAAAAAGTTTCTGTTGTACTTAAACTCGCAAAGTTTATCACTGATCAGTTACTATTCCTGGAAATTACTTCATCACAAGTTGTATCTAAGTAGGCTTATTTTCCCTGTGTTAGGCTGGTCTCACCACGCTGTTCAGGGGAAACACAAACTTTTAAAGCTTGGGAATGGGTCATAGGAAATTGGTACTTTAAACATGTAATCATAATCAAAATGTCCGCCCATAATACAACCTAAGAAGTAGTAACCTTTTCTCTCTCTAGGTTTTTGGTGTACTGGCTATTGACGACTGAAAAGCATCTTAGGAATAAGTCATAGGAAATTAATTAGTACTTCAATAAAAATCAAAATGGCTGCCCCCAATACAAACCACAGACAAGTACTGGTAGTAAACATTTTCGTCTAGATTCATAAATGTATTAATCTTTGTTCATGTTATTTTTAACGATTGTGATAAGCTGTGATATGAGCAAAAGAATTTTGAAAGTCGCTCTAAACCTCAATTAAAAAAAAATAATAATAATAATATTAATTTGAGAAACATTTTGTTTCATGATATAGTTTTTCTTTTTGGCATTTCAATATTCTCTACCTGCATCATCAGATTAAGGATTTTAACTTCCACTTCACTTCACTAACTAGTAGTAGTGCAAATCACTATTGGGCAGAGGATGGTGTACAATTAGTCCAGGGCCGGTATTCATAAAAGGGCTAAGTCACTTTTTGCTATATATTTGATCATCAAAAACTGACTTAAAGTTAAACCCCTTTATGAATACCGGCCCAGAAACCTAGACATCTATGATCATCATATGCATTTATTTAGCTCTATCAACATCTCCATATAGCAGATAGCAGAAGGAATATTATGGAGATGAAGCAACTAAAATGTCTACCACGACCACAACCGATATTACAAAAATAGTTGCCTCAGGCAGCAGCTCAAGAGGGATCTAGGACCATCTACATGATCTATAGGACCATACTCTCTGCTAGAGGGATATAGAACCATTCTTTGTCAGATGGATCTAGGACCATATTCTCTCAGATGGATCTAGGACCATACTCTCTGCTAGAGGTATATAGAACCATGGTCATAGGGATCTATCATGAACCATACTCTGCCAGATAGATCTAAGACCATACTGTCAGATGGATCTAGGACCATACTCGCTGTCAGATGGATCTAGGACCATACTGAGTACTCTCTCAGAGGGATCTAGGACCATACTCTAGATCAGATGGATCTAGGACCATACTCTCTGCCAGAGGGATCTAGGACCACACTCTCTCTCCCAAATGGTTAACTAATGTTTATCAGACAATCCCAAAATATTGACTCGATAGAGAGTTCTTGAAGACGTAAGCACCACCAATTAACCTTTGTTTGTGCTGCAGGCAACCCCAGATCCCCATTAGAATAGTGAATAGTCCAGTATGAAGTACTAGTATGTAGGTTAACCTTCTCACAGCTGGGGGCAATCAGTTTCCCTATAAATACCATGGTACTTTAAAACCAGATGCGCAGCTACCTGACAATGCAGACTGGTAACTGTTGATGGGTTAATTAATTATCACTTTCTTCCTTTGTTGTGCATCGTTAATTCTTGGCAGGCCCTAGTGCCCAGCTGTTAATTAACATAATTAATCCTATTTAAATGCTTTAACCCTCTCCCTGCTGGATTAAGCATAGACATGTAGCTCTTTAGGACATCTCTGGTTGTCTTCAGCAAAGAGGGTTAAAGGCTTTCTGTGACCAATAGGTCGAGATGGTAAAAAAATATATTATATCTGAACAATAATATTGGCCTAGTCTCTTTAAAATGGGAACACAATGGTTGGAATTATAAAGAATGCATTGTTCATGATTCGTTTCTGTTGTCATGGTTGCACAGAAGGGTTATATCACAAACCATATAATTACAATAGTAACAATAATTTCATAAATCCAACTAGATCTTTTGTATTTTTATTTTAAATGTATTTGATATTTTACCATACTCCCTAATGTGTTAATATTAGTAAATTACAAATGGCACACTTGTTGACCTAATTATGCATCTTAGAAATTTGACTATACAAATAACATACTTCTAGATTTTCTTTTTCGATTTTACACACTTCTAGACCACCTTTATTAGCTAAGAATGTACTCATCCATCCATAACAATGCATGACATCAATAATTAACGAAATTGGAATATTTTGCTGACAGATCCTGAAATTTGTGAAAGCAGCTTACAATTATATCTATAATGAATAAACATATGTACCAAAAAGCAAAGGAAATGTATTCCATATTCTCATCCCTCCTAGTCACCACCCACAGGCCAAATCACCACCACCACCTGCACCACCCCACCCCACCCACTCAGCTTCTTCAATTCCTGGAGATAAACAAAGACCATTTCCTTGCATGTCAGCCAGACAACTTGTTAAATGAAGTGGGCTGGAATTACAACTTTAAATGAATACGTTCCTTTGAAATTATTGATGTCCCTTGAGATGACCAAATCCATTATTTAATATCGACCATCAGGGCAGAGAAAAAATCATATTAAAATTTAACCCAGAACTCGATGGCAAAACTTCGTTTGATGTCTCCGGCGGAAACTAGATCTAGGTCAATATCAGGTCGCGCACGTGTCAACGGGTTTGATGAACCCATAAACCATTCACACTGGAAGTACGAAATCATCTGAGACTGGGGAGCTCGGAAAGCATCGATCTTCCTGTTATAACATGGTGACCTTCGCCAGCCGGTGCGTTCTGAAAACCAGATTTCTTTTGTTTGAACCAACAACACCAATCACTTTCAAAATCCATCATGCAGACTTCGTGTTTCCAGCCAGCTAGGCTGTTGCTCAGTGTCAGAGCTTGTTGCAAGCTTGTGGGTGTATTATGTTCTAGCTGATGTATAGATTCGTCTTCTGAGTATAAATTCAATTGAAAATTCCATTTCACAACCATGTATCCAGTCCTAGCCGTTAACATATGAATAAATCAGTTGAGAGGGATTGATAAACATTGATAAAGCCAGTATGAGAACTCTCTCTCTCTCTCTCTCTTCTCTCTCTCTCTCTCTCTCTCTCTCTCTCTCTCTCTCTCACACACACACACTCACACACCCAGTCACACTCACACACACCTTTCTATTGAAACTGCATTTACAATAGATTAATGTTCACGTGCGAGTATATTAGACCTGTGACACAGACTAGTGTCAGTTTAAACTTGTTCCACATTTATCACAATTTCAAAAATCTTTCCACCAAATAAAGGAATCCGATCATTATGGACACGTTCGGCAGAGTGCAAGACATTTCTCATGTAACAACAAAGGTCGCCTGTGTAATCAGGGTAATTGGGAACATATGTTCAATGTCGATAGACGGTGGTACCAAGACTCTTGCCACTGCTGGTAGGAACGGGTGCAGAAAATTACCAGATAAAAAAAACTCGTATTACCGCGTGAACATTCCCATGCTTCTTTTTAAGTTGGTACCAAGAATGTGTGCGTGTGTGTGTGCAGCATGTGTGTGTGTGTGTACGTGTATGTGTGTGTGTGTGTGTGTGTGTGTGTGTGTGTGTGTGTGTGTGTGTGTGTGTGTGTGTGTGTGTGTGAGGAATAACAATTATAGACAATCAAGTAGGCTATTACAAATGAAAAGACAGCCTAAAATTGATAAATGAAATTATAACGGTTCCATATTTGACCACTGCACTGTTGACTATCAACAACATATACATCATATATGTATACCATTTGTACAGTATGCTATATACTATATTTATAGTATATTTGTATGTTTACATCTCTCTCTCTTTCTTTCTCTCTCTCTCATATATAGCCTACTCATATCAATATAATAATATCGTTCTTCCATACCTTAACATTACCAATAATATGGTATCATTTGAGTATCCAGTATAATTGTATCTAGTCATTGAATACTTGTATCTGTGTATTTACTGTTTAAAACGTGAAACAATAGTCCTTTATAAGTCATTGTATATACACTTAGGCCTACCAATCGTCTGTCTTAAGGTATTGCCAAGACAGATGGACACATGGTTACCTACGTAACCAGCTGGTATACATACTATGTAACAATACTAACCTAGTACCAGCTGAGTATTGCCAATACTATTGGATACATGGCACGATAAATATATTATGTCAATGCAAATTAATTTGTTTACATACCTAGATCTGGTTTGTGTATCTATATCTCCCGCTCGGAAGTAAAAATCCACAGGCGAAAGTGTGCAGGAATGCCACTGAACAAGGAACAACTCGATGCCAATCTGGTCGCCGATATCCGCTAATGTAGCGAATCGGAAAAGCGAATGAAATGTAGTACCAAGGCACTAAACAGATGATGTCGTTTTTTCACCGGCTTTGTCCATCAAATGGGAGAATCATGTGCAAGCTGTACTTTTATCTACCTCCTCCTCTCTCCCCCCGGTTTCCCCTTCACTGGCCTGGCTATCTCGGCAGAGATAAGGGCAGTACGACTGGCAGAAACAGGCACCGACGACAAAAACAGACTGCATGCATTACTCGTCCGTATCAGTTTCAGGTCTAATTTTGAATTCGCCGACCTCCGACCTCTCCCTAACTCGTTTCGATTGGTCCATATCGATCACGTGGTCAGCACCTGCCGGCCGCAATGTTTACATCACGTGATTATGTTACTAAATATAGATAGAGCCACGTGGGTAGTGGGTGTTGCCATGTGCTTTGTTTTTTATTTGTCGGGGAAGTGAAATTGTGGAATTGTGGAATTTAAAAAACTGAATACACTCTCTTAGTGGAACTGTGTTTTATTTAATTTGTATGTAGATATGGATAATTGGTTGTGATTGCTGTAGATTAAAGGGGCTCATGCAACAACAAACAATTCCCATCATCAGCTGATCATGTCCAAACAAATAGTCTCTACGTAGCCTACGTTAGCCACCAGCTGTTGTTGCTACTGCCAAAAATGAGAAAACAAATATACACTGACTCAAGGTACAGATAGTATTTACGTGTATTATCTTCATGGTTACCTTCATAATGGGCTCCACAATATCCAATTCTCCTCGGGTAGATAATTCTTTATCGTGGTAGCCCTCTTAATGTGGTTCCACTGTACGTCGAAATGTCACGTATTCGGTTTCATTGCATAATAAATCTGGTGTTATGCCATGCCTTTTCTGTAGGAGCCATTATCATCATGGTCTGCAACTATTAAATCGGCGATCTGGTATTTTGCGGCATTTTATTTTTCAAGTATATTTTTAAAGTATCACTTGAAAGGGACACGGCAATGAATCTGACATATCATGTTTGAGGAGACCCACTTCTTTCACATTAAAGACAATACACGTACTAGTCAGTATGGACTATCTGTGAAGTAATATGATTGTCTGTTTTTAAATCTGTCTTTTATTTCCCCAACTTTTATAGAGAGCAGTTTGCGCTGTACATGTGACATGCAATATTGTATTATCAAAGGATCAACCTAGTTGCAGGCATCGATTGCCTGAACTTTATTCATAATTCAACGATCTTACGTCAGCGGGTATTAAACTTCATAGACGTTAATTAATATATTAATTATATAAACCTGCACGACATACCGTATACATGCAGCTAACGTAAGAAACGTAATAATGTAGGCCTACTATTCAACCTAAATACTCAATTTCAATCTGGGAACCACCATGATCAATGGAAGACATGTTTTGGTATCACTACTACTACTACTAATAATATTACTATGAATAGTAGTAGTAGTAGTAGTAGTAGTAGTAGTAGTGGTTGTAGTAGTAGTAGTAGTAGTAGTAGTAGTAGTATTAATAGTAGTAGTAGTAGTAATAATAATAATAATAATAATAATAATAATAATAATAATATTAATATCATAATAAATTGTATATGAATATGCAGCTCTTGTATATCAACTATATACTTTAATACACTATCTTTTTCTCTTCTTCTTCTTCTACCTCTTCTTCTTCTTAGATCATACACAGGTCGCGTCATATTTATTAACTTCACCTGTTCTGTGTCAAAATATATCCTACCAAATCTGACTGGTATGTTTTCTCCCTTTCCCATGTTCACCCCATACTGTACAGATACAAAGCCAATCGGTGTGATATATTTATTTATGTCCTGAAATAAATTCAAAGCTAATAACTGTCACGCCTATCAATTTTGAGCTTTTATTTTCTTGTTTGAGATTTGCAAAAGAGGAAATAACTTAACGTCACACTATCTTTCTGTATTTTCTACTTTTACTTTTCCTGGTGAGAAAACGAGGAACATATGTGCTAAAATGTTGTTGTTTTTATTTAGGAGTGTCTATGTTTCAAATTAGTACAGTTTAATTACTAATTCAGCACGTCGTTGTCACGTAGCCTATCATAGTTGGTTGCTTTTTATTTAAAAAAAATGTAACAATAATAATAATAATAATAATAATAGAAGATGAATAATTTGGTAGTATTTTGCCTTCTTCATATTAATGCCGTGTGTGTGGTGTACCTTCTTCTTATTATTATTATTAATTTATTATTGTCTGATATTGGAATACCACAAATAATTTGTATTATTGTCTGATATTGGGATACCACAAACAAGAAGGCACACAAAGTCGTTGGCCTAAGTCGTTGGCCTATCATTTTCGTATACAAGATTATTCAAATTTAATTTCGCATATTATTATTATCGTAGCGTATCTCTCGATTGACTTACTAAATTTATATTAGTTAAGAAAATAATATTGAAAATACAATTGATTCCTCCAAGGAAAATGTTCTGCCTTGTTGTCATAAATGTCTGTGCATACTTACTAGTATATGAATGGGTGTGTTGTGCTCCTTTCTGGACTTACTGTTTCCAGTGAATGGATATCTGTTGCACTCCTTGTATTTCGGGGGTTCTACCGTTGCGCGTGAATGGGTGTTGAACTCCTTTAGGGGGACGTACCGGTGCATAAGCGTGCAAACACGTGTATAGCCACAGGGGCATGACTTCAAACTGTTTTCCCCACACAGAGAGCATAAACAAACCGCACTCACATCTGGAGAGTGTTATCCCAAACTCTATAACTTTGAACGTTAAATTTCTCATAATATGTCGACGTAATGATAAGTTGATGGCTAGTTATTGGGGTTAAGTAGAATCATTTCTTTCTTTAAAACAAGAATAAAAAGCGAGAGGACAACATAACTATTTTTCTGTATTATTACCGTCTGAAGAGAAAATAAACCCCATTATGTCCGAGGCTATTATACGTATATTATTATTGCTGGTGAAACGAAATAAGTTGAGTTTGCCTAAGCCGTACTGGTATTTTCTTTGGTTAGTATGGTGGCATTCCGATATTTCCTGAGTAAAGTAATTTTATTTAATAATATACTCTTCTAAAAAAGAAACGCACATTTTAGTTTCTATATAGTAAGCCTATAATTTTATATATTCCATCCCTATTTTATATATTCTATTCGTCTGTAAATCTACTTATATAATCGTCAATATACTACACTTATGGCGGGGGTTGTATGTAGTCATAATGGCCCGTGTTTCGAGGATGCATTTATATCATGATCAACGGAGTATTTAGTGTGCATGTGTGTGTGTGTGTGTGTGTGTGTGTGTGTGTATGTGTGTGTATGTGTATGTATTTGTGTGTGTGTGTGTGTGTGTATGTGTGTGTGTGTGTGTGTGTGTGTGTGTGTGTGTGTGTGTGTGTGTGTGTG
>JAVCKZ010091638.1:0-11690 GCA_034780755.1 Lepetodrilus elevatus
CTCTGTGACATGGGATGTTTGTCTGGGTTTGGAGGGTGGACGACCTGTAATGAAATAATTTGATATTATTAAGCCAGCTTGGAGTTTTGCATTCACGCATGTAAAAAGTGAAAACACATGAAGAAGAAGTGTCTGAGGCGATGTTGTGTAAAAACTGTGTATTTCCTGACCACTATATAATTGACATAATAAAAAAAAGCTACCGGTACTAGTCAGACTTAATAATTACAAAAGGATTAAGCACGTTCTACCCAAGGTGCGTTCAAGCTCCACTACATTTACTAAGCTACATTTGCTACTAATATAGTAGTTCGTTGAACGGCTTCGTGTGTATCACATGTGCACAATCCATCTTCCTACAAATAATCGTCGCCTATGGGTGAGATATTCCCGCCGTGACGTTAAACATTAATTCAATCAAAAAACATACAAATAATAAGCGGTACAGACCCATAGCAAAAATAGTTCATACACACTGTAGCATACATATTTGCTGGTTGAACAACTTCAGTAGGCTATGTAGCAAAAGTATTGGAGCTTGAACACGCCTCTGCTCTGTAGACAAGGGAGAGAACTACTAGTAGTGCAAGATAGGATCTGCTGTCTGAACACAGTAAAACACTAACCTCCACCTCCTCCTCCATGAACGGGGTTTTCCTGACAAATCCGTAGAACCGGATGGAGATTATGCCAACTTTGCCTGCACTCTCCTGTCGGGGCTCCAGGAACTTCACCAGGATATACTGAAAGGGAAAACGACTGAACTAATCTATACACTGTCAATAATCCCATCTCTCGTATACAGCCAGTCAAGAGCCTGTCCTTTCCCTTTGACTTGTTTTACGTCACATCAGGAACTGTTCACACATACCTGACGATCTAACGAGTAAATGATGATGAAGTTTAACGTCACTGAAATAATTTTTCAAACACCATATCCTAAATTTCCACTAGTCTAATAGCATACCTGCTGGATTAGGGACAGGACCTGCATTTAGGGCATATCAGTTGCCTCCAGCATTGAGAGAGTTAAGCATTGGACATTTTACCTTGGAATAGCGGACTAGTAACAATTTTAACGCCTGCTTTTATGCATCCTTCTAAAGTTCACGTATTATCAAATAAACAGTAGAATAAGTTGTATATCTGGTAGTATTTCCAAGCATACTGATCATTGGCTGGGCAGACTTGGTGACAAGATGCTACTCTCTCATACAATAAGAACATTTGCATTGTGACTTACCTGGCCAGTTGGATACCAGCTGACAGGAATTTCTAATTCATCACTGAAATAGATTGTATAATGAATATAGAATGTGGGGAAAACGTCATAACAAATGTGGGGGAAAACAATGAGTGAGTGTGTGAATATGGAGTTTAACGTCGCTGCGGGAATTTTTCACCCATTTGCGACGAGGGGGAAAACAAAGAGGATAAGGCAAGAAATAAGCATAGAATGTAAGGAGAACCATCTTAGTACATCAGAAAGTTGTAGTGTTTGAAGAAGGATTTATTGTTTTACGTCACAATGTAAATCTTTCCCCAATACGCGACCATGAATGTTTGGAGAATCTCCTAGGATGTTGGGAAACTATCATAGGACATGAGAACAGCAAAAATAAATAGATTAAATTTGATATCAATAGAAACTGTTACAGCTCAACTGCATAGGGTATTATTGAAAATAGGAAATTGTAGCTAATTTTCTAGTTTGCATTACAACCACGATGTCATCCTCACCAGTCGTCGTCAAATATGAAGTAAGCCACCGGGTTGTCGGGTTTACCTCCAATGCCAACATTCCTGAAAAAACAGGCAACACTCAAAATCGAAGGTGAAACATTGACAGTACTGCAAACAGCATTCTATTGAAGGCCATAATTATTTCATTAATTGTTTCACAGAGAAATGGCTGCATGTGTACAACAAAACTAACAATTATGTATTGCTTAACAACATTACTGGAATATTTCACTTATATATAACGGTTCCATTATTAGAGAACATTGCCATCAACCAATTCTGGGCTAATTTCAATCTGAAAAGACATGACCTTTGTGTGACCCATGCCCTGTGTGACCTTTGATTGACCCACTGACCTGACTTGAACGCTGAACTTGTACTCCAGTTCGTGCCATGTGTCGTACAGACTGAATCTGTCCACCTGCTCCTCCAACTTGAACTCCTTGCTGAAAATATTCATCATGACCTCGTGAACTTTTCATTCATTACAAGATCAGGCATTTTTTATTCTAGTTTTAATATATATTTTTAATTTCCATAGATAATGCACAAAATACATGGATACTAGTTATATCAAAAATATTTTGGAGAGAAAAAAATACAAACAAGTTTGACCCTATGTGTTGACATGAGGTCATGATGACCTACTATTGAGGTCATTGAAAATATATAAGTATAGTTTTATTTTGAATGCACTAACAAAATTCACAGGTGTTTAGGATGATTGTGTGAATTACATAACAGCAAATTGATTTGGGCTACATTATTTAAATTTAAAATAATATTTGCGTAAATATAAACAATACTACCAACCTTTCCCTGAATACAAACACAAGGCCTCTTCTTGGTCCTTTTGATCCTGGTGTTACCTGCAAATCGAAGCACACATAAAATCCCTTGTGAATTCTTGCGAAATCAATATCTGATATAAACAAATACCAAACATTAATAGATTATTCTGTAATTTATATATATTTAAAAATTGAAATAATATATATTTTTAATAAAAATAAAAATTACTTCTTTTACCTTGATTCTGATTTTGGTAAGTTGAATATTTTCTGGTGCCTTGAAGAACATGTTTACTTTGGTCTTTCCTTCTTCTGTTATGTATGCTAAAAAGAAAGTGAAATAAAATAAGTGAAATATTTTGATACAAGCGGTTTGTTGGTTAATGTAGTAGTGAGAATCCCACATATGCATTATTACTTCAATACATATATTTAACATGATTTGGACACAGTTTTACGCAAACACGACTTATTCCGAACTTACGTTGTGGTGTATTTCCTGAAGGTTTCAAAGTGACATTTTCTGGGCTGGCGGTGTCGTCATTCTGACCTCCGTCACACCCACTCAACGTCAGCTGGAGAGGGCCGTCTGTGTTAAGAGAAATTTAATTACAATTCAACTAGATGTAGGCAACCGGAGATGCCCTAAAGAGCAGTGCTTGTGCCTCATCCAGGAGAGAGATTTGAGGAGAAATTAAAAAATAAATTGATAAATAATCAGATATCGTGAATCATGCATTAAACTTCCTGAGGAAACAAAGTGACCAACATAATAAAAATAATAATAAAAGTACATTTGTGGAAAAGTAAAGACAGTTCAATGGCAATCTTACCAAATCTCTCCCAGCATGTGTTCCTGGCTTCAATCATCTTCAGAAGGAGAGACGAACAAGGCAGGGTCAACTCTGGATTTTCTATAACAACAAAACACGGAAGCTGGCTTAGCGACGAACATCATGCTATAGCATTTGGATAAGCTTGACGTACATTTTGACTGGGCGTGGTCTTGTGAAAGATCAATTGCTTAGGTTTGCTACTTAAGATGTTATGCAGGTTTCGTTTTGGAATACGACAAATACACCTACTGTAGAATTGCTTCAGTGTTTTCAGCAGCCCTGCGACGTGACCTCTGGCTAGGTTGAGCCCCAGCAGTAGGTGCAAGCCCTCGGGTATCACTTCCTCATCTTGACTGAAGATAGACGGATAATATATAATACACAACACATTTTAGAGCATAGATTTGGTGCAAAATATATGTGCACTATATCATATTTTCTAAAAAGAAAAGAAAAATCCCATTAAAAAAATCAGACTGCCCTCACATTACAAAGTATTTTGAATACAATTTCATGCTCAAGCTAAAATTTTATACAGGGATTTGTGAAAAATACTTTGAGTTGAGCATGAAATCGCACTCACAGTGCCTGGGGTGAGTTCAAAGACACAAGGTTCTAGCTTAGCTAAACTGGTTCTGTCCCATCTACGGTTCACACGAGTCTTGAGCTGGTGGCTAGTTTGGTAAGCTACTTGCAAGCCCTTGTGTCTCTGAACACACCTCGGGTGTATTACTTGTGAATGGTTGAGAACACCTTGTTTTGCTAATACTGAATGCCTTGCTAAATTTTGCCTCAAGGCTAGCTCTCTACTGTTTGCGCGAGTGTGAGATTTCTCGATAGCGCACTGACATTTAACACAGCTCCGGTTGGATTTTTAAACACACCTGGCCAGTTCAGTGATGAACGCCTCCATCTCCTGCATCACGTGTTTACTGAGGAACTGCGGTCGGTCGGTGCTGGCGTGACTCAGTGACAGTGGCGGCATGTGCTCCAACGCCTTCCTGAAAACAGAGAGAAATCGCAACATCGTCAGTCTAACCTCGGCGCCAAAGTCACTCATTCACTTTTTGTTAATAGTATCCCTGAGACCAAGAGAAATAGCATTAAAGTTGCATCCCATTGCTCACATGTATTAAATAACACAAGCTTGGATTGGTCGATATTTTTAGAGCACATGCAACACGCTCATGTCAAATCACAGCTTTCCGATTTGTTGATATTTAAGTAATGTTAATAGATATTCATCCAAGCCTCGCTGGTCTAAAACAGAGTTCCCGATAACAATATCCCCAGGGTATTGATGTTAAGGCAACCAATAAACTTGGGTTCGAGGATGCCAGTCCCTATGCTGAAGAGATCAAGTCTAAATAAAATATTTAAAAATAAAATACTATATAAAAATAATCAAAAATAAAAGGTCTGGCGGCGTGGTGCAGTCTGGCTGTGGTGACTGGTACCTGGTGTGTTGCAGCACCTGCATCCTGAGCTGCGGTGATTGCGGCAGGGAGACCGCCACAGTGGACGCCAGGATCTGTAGGTACCACATTGCTGTGGCGTCCATCACTGTCACACCTGGCTCTCGCACGATTCTGAAACAGCCAAGGAAAATATATACTGTCTGTCTGTCAGCAGGGATCAAAATTAACACTGGCAAGCTAGCCAGGGCCATTTCTCCTAATGCTAAAGGTATCCTAAGGGCTAGTAGAAATTGATAACATTTGTTATTTGTATCACTATTCGGGTTGAAAGTTTTAAAGTTAGTTTCTATCGTTGGGCGGGTCAAAAATCATTTTAGTCCTGTGATGTAAAGAACCATTTCATTCCCTCGTGCAATTATAAATATTTATTTCAGTCAACTTGCTAGATTATTTTTATTTTAGACGTACCTGTATCCTACTGTCTTGAGACCATGTATCCGTGTGTCACATCCATCACTGTGGCAGCGCTTAATACTGATCTGAATAACTGGAAAAAACATGCATAGTTATGAGAAACAGGCAGATTATACAAATAAAAAGCCTGTTATTGCAAAGTATGTGACTGCATTCAGACCGTCAAGAACCAAAACAGAAAAGGGGATACAAAGCAATGTCTTACCTGGATAGAACACTTTAGTATTTTTCAGTAACATCACATCTCCAGTGAAATGACTGAAAAAATATAAAGGAATGATGGATATGAAATCTAGAGAAAAAAAGAAAAAAAAAGATTACCTTTCAAACTATATTTTACATAATAAAAATACACTTTGGTATCAAGAGTAACATTCATTTATCCTCTAAAAGATTCAATTCAATGGATTCTTTCCTCTGCATACTGACTATCCCTTTCCAAGAAAGCTATGCTGTCTATATTTTGATAATTCAAAATCTCTACAAAGCTGTCCTGTGTCAGTCCCAAGATATGCCAAAGCTTTACCTGGCTATCCGGATTTCCTTGAGCTCCCTCAACGCTCGGAACGACCTCCCTCCCGACACAATGATCAACTCAGGCATGTAGCTCTGGTCCGACGACGACACGTACACCGACAGCTGCTTGATCACCACATTGTTCTTCATCCTCAACCTGCGAACAGTGAGTGAGTTATTGTTTTCTGCCCCAGTGGGAAATCATTAACACTTATGTGACGATATTAGCAAGTTGCATTTGAGTAGTAATTTAGTTTTAATGGTTATTTTGACTCCCTATTCTGCAAGACTGGGGATAAACCTACTCAGAGTAAGTTATGGAGTTCAACACAACATCGTTGCAAGAATCTTTCACCCATTTGCAATGAACCTACTCAGAGCCAATTAAAATTATCTGAATGGCAAACATCCAATGGTAAACAAGCGATTTATTAACTTTCTCTCTGCTGAATAAAATCAAAGTGTTCTATTTCTGCATGTGATTGGGCAACTTAAGTCGCCTTCAGCAGGGAGAGGGTTAAAGGACACGCACCTGATCCAATGTGTCCTGGCTGCTCCATCAGACTGCCAGAACGAGTACGGATCTCCGTTCGTCAACCTGAAATGATTAAATATGAAACTCTGGAACTCTTTGATGATGATACAGGGCTCGACAGTAAGGATTGTCCGCCTGGCCAGGTATTATCCACAGGCGGGCAAGTGAGATAGCCCAGATTAACAAGCCCTTTTCACAGGGACATTGCCTCAAAAGGTTAATGTAGAGCCCTGTGATAATAATAATAATAATAATAATAATGTACCTACATTGTATCAGTGACAGTCGTGATCAACCTCAGTCTGTAACTAAGTATGTAACTAACCTATACGCGTCAGTGGCGTTGGTGGAGACCTCCAGGGAACTGAAGCACTTGGTGATAGGTCTCAGCTCCTCACCCTCTGCCAACTCCTGCTCCTCGTTCTCCATCTTGGCTGTGAGGAGAACAACGACAAACGAAATAAAATGGAATATTCTTAGCGTATTGAATGTAGCACATCATACTCTTATTTTAAATAATTAATATTATTTTTTCACAAACCCCATATAAAATTTGAGTATGAAATTTTAACTAAGAAGGAAAGAAAGCTATTTTGTTTGTTTGTTTATGATGGGGACCGAGCAAGCGTTTAGGAGTATAGTCCCTCGTATAGTCCCTTGTATCATCTTGTTTCTTTGGTAAAAACTGTACATATTTCTGTCTTTTCCCTACAAAATAATTTGCCGACCCACCTGCGTCTTTGATTGAAGTGAATGTTGACTTGAGTGCAGACATCCTCATATTGCTGGTGTTATTGAAGCCGTTCAGATAGGGGAATGGCAGTGATGACGTTTCTGCCCTGTTCCGAAGCAGATACTGAAAAACAAAATTAAAAATTGAGATGTCAAACTGGTTCAAGGAGGAGGAGGAAGGGAGCAGAAGATGAAGAGAGCAGAAGATGAAGGGAAGAAGAAGAAGGGAGGAGGAAGAGGTGGAGGAGGAAGGGTTGAGGAAGGAATAGAGGAGACAATCTTGTTACAGAAATTGACCCAAGGAAGAAGTCATGGAGACATGCGAAATGGAAACTTGTCGTACCTTCAATATTTTCTCTCCATGTTGAAGCATTGGATTCCGATCACCAGCATACACATCAACAAATCCTGGAAGAAATTAAATTGCAGGTATATAAACATTCTACATTGTGAGCAGGACGTACATAAGCTTGACATGATTTCATGAGTACCTGCGGTGAGAGAGCAGGCCTGAAGCATGCGGATGTTCTTGCCCAGTTCTCCCATCACGTTCCCCGACGAGAAGGTGGACAGAGCGTCCAGCATGGTGGTCACATCAGCCACTGCGCTCCCGTCCGTGTCGAACTGCTGGAATGCCTGCACAGAGAAACAAGACAGAATGTCTTTAAAATGGAGCTGGTCATCAATGTTCGCAAACGTTTCTCATGCGATAATAATAGGATGCATGGTCTGAACCATAGCAATGCAGTTACCATCTTATCTATGGTCAATTAGTACCAGCCGGTGTGTGCATGTTTACTGCAACATTCAGCATTACGGATGTTGCAGGTTTCCTCCTGCCCTAAACTGAGAAGTTGTGATATGAGTGAAAGAATCTTGAAAGCAGCTGAAAACCAAAATTAAAAATAATATTTATAAAAAAAATAGAATATAATAGAAAATGAAAAATGGTAAATTATCACACGCTATCACACTGACCTTGACCACATCTGCTCTGGATGCACCTTTCCCCATAACCATGTCGCAAAACTGTCCCAAGGTGACGTTCTCCTGAACAATATTGGAGAAAACATTGATTATGCAATCATAAATAAAATTAAAATAGCCCTTGATTATGCAATAATTAATAAAAATAAAATACCCTTCAACACAATACAAAGAATCCATCAATGCAAAAACAAAATCAGGATTATAAATTACAAAAATAATTACAGGTTTACATGAAATATATTAAGGCTCAGTATATCTCCCTGCCATATCCCTAGTTTGCTGTCCTCACCTCCATCCTGTCCTGTCGTTCACGTAGCCACCGCATGATGTGTCCGTGATACTGGTGGATGACATTGTCAGGAATCGGGTCTCTGCAACAATCAAAATCAGTTCCATTTTGCTCATGGTCTGGCCCCAAAATTACGAAACTTTTTATACGCACTTTTGTGCTTAAATCCCAGGTTAAAAAATATACTAGTATATGTAATTTTGGGCTGCATGTGTGCAGATACTTTTAAACAAATAAATTAGTGCAATACATTATAGCAGGAATACTTCACCATAACAAATTGATTTAAAACATTTATATTTTATTTATTGACAATAATTGGCATTTAACCCTCTCACTGCAATCCAGCACAGATACAGCTCATCAGGGCATATCTGGTTGCCTTCAGCATGGAGAGGATTAATGGTTTGGGACGGATTAATTAAGATGAATCATACTACAGGTCTGTGACATACTTTATCTTGGATGCCACGGAACGCAGTTGACTGGGTTCATCAAATAGGGCATGTAGATCAGCCAGAGCGACTCCTTCCTTCTCTCCTGCAATACATTCATCACAACTATAATTTGGCATGAAATTCATTGACACCCCTATTTGGTAGATTATCTTAGTAAATACTTTATGGATTGGAAAACATAAAAACGTCAATTTCTTATTTTGTACGCCCAAAGCAAAATTAAAAAATTAAAAATGCTGTGCCATTAATAAAAAATCTGTTGAGTATATATTTTGAGTATTATTTGAATAAATGTACATGAATAAATGATCCAATAAGCTAATCATTTCAGTGTGCTTCAGAAAATTATTGTAGGCAATAACCAGGCACCCAAATATTTAATAGCTATGGGTTGATGTGCAAACAAATAACTGATCCAAGGATAACAAGGATCATTTCAGGATAATACATCTGCAAATTGTCGATAGTATTTAGTTAAGACATTATTTGTCACAGTAAGTTGTGATACTAATAGTTTTACACTCGCATTTTTATTACAAAATTTAGAAGAAAAAAATGTATGTTATATTTTGAAAAAAATCTCTCTCTTATAATTATATAACTTTACTGAATTATACTAAACCAGAATTACATCCTGTCGCAATTAATTTCAACACATCTTTCATTTAATTTAATATATATCAGATTTAATACAACTGCACATGTTCAATAGTTGTGCCAAAGGTTTGCAATGTAAAATCATATGACGATAAGACTCGAGAGCCTTTTGACTCCTCAGTTACATGCAAAAAGATCCAATGTAAAAAGTTGGTAACTTTCCAAAATAAGCTCAAAGAAATCCTCATTAACAGCAATATTCTTGCATACAAGTGCTATACAAATATGAACTAAATAAATTTATTATTTATGAATATTCGTATAATTCCTACGTATACATTAATCATGGTCCTAATTGTTTATATCACAATAGCAATAGAAAACACTGTAAGAGATTAGGATAATATTATTAGTCCAGTTACGTAAGCTGGAGCTATTGCTATTCAGCAAACAACAACAGCCAACACAGACCTCACCAAATAATAGCATTATAATGTAGCTATGCTGAACAAAGATCAAGACCGATATAGTAACAAGAATTTGTTTTCATTAGGGATTAACATCTGGCGACAAAGTTCATATTGATATCTACTATTTATTTATTACTTTATTATATAATTATGGTGCTGTGGGAATCGTTCGCCTACATGCATTTTTGATATTGGTATGGAACAATGTTTTCTTTTGTGTTATTTTTTTTTAGAAATTGAGGAAAATTCATCAAAATTGAAATAATTTAAAAAAAAATAATTAGGAGATAAACGGTTCCTATTGCAAATTTTCTGGGAGGTTATCAAGGTTAACCAGGTGGGAATTTCATTAAACACTGACGTAGTCAGCCGGAGGTTTTTAATGTAAAATTCCCACCTGGTAATGTAAAGATTCATGACAAATTGTAAATATTCAGAAAGAAAAAAAAATATTTGTTAATTATTGCAATTGATAGGAACATTACCAGATTCCACTTCACTGTCAGAGAATCCATCGTCAGCCTGGATAAAAAATTAATAAACACATATAGAAACTAGATAGACAAAGAGTGAGTGACGTTGCAGTGGGAATCTTTCAGCCATACGTGACGACGATAAGACAAAGAAGGCATATTAGAAAATGGCTGCAATGTTACGATTGAGTGATCTTGAGTTACCGTAAAAGCAATTTTCAACAATATAGACAGGACCTGTTCATGGTGGGATGAGAGACCACAACAACCAAATGTTTACGGCGAGGTCCACAAGGCATGGCAGATACACAATACTTGATTGGTTTAGTCCCAAACATCGTTAAGGAATCTTTCACCCATATGCTATGATGATGCACATGAACCAAAGGCAATAGCTGATTGTACAGCATGCATCCATACCATAAAGAACCACCACTGCACACCAATCCCTCTCTGGATGTGAGATTCAAACTCAGAACCGTCAGCTCTGTAGGCGAAGACACTAACCACTGTACTATTCCTAGTAGTAATATGAGTCAAGAACTCAAACTGTAGAATTCACTTAAAACATTAGTTACATTGATGTCTGATTATTATATTAGTTGTTAAAATGTGGTAATTGTGATTAAAGTCACTTCAAGATTATTTTACTTAAATAAATATCATGATGTGTCAGTTAGTAATTATGGTGAATGGAAAAAAAAAGAACTAGTAATTTGTTGTTTAATCCTCTCCATGCTGGAGGCAACCGGAGATGCCATAAAGAGCTGGGGGCCCATTCTCGAAACGTTCTTACAATCGTACAACAATCTTAAGGATTCTTATAGTATGGCTACAAACTGTTTTTAGGCTAAGAACTTCGTAAGAACGTTTCGAGAATAGGCCCCCTGCATCTTTGTCTAATCTAGCAGTGAGAAAGTTAATGTTGTAGCAGGAATCTTTCACACATAATGTGATGAAAATGGAAAATTGATCATCTACAGCCAGAGGAAGATCATTAGTGGATAATAGTAGTAAATTGTCATAAAGCAATTGCAATACAAATGTCTGTGTGCTGTGATTATTATGTACAAATTTAGTAGAAAACTGTTAATATTTGTTACTGTTACTGTTACTGTTACTGTGTTAGAAGATACACCATTGGCAACATATGAATTAATTAGTGCTTAACGTCACAGCAGGAATATTTCACCTATACATGACACAACCAGCTACCGGTAATATATTTATTATAATGGTCTGAGTCTGACCTTGTTTTCACCCAAATACTCCTTGTTGTATACCTACGTCAGTTAAAGGGCAAGACCATAATGATTTAGGCCTATCCGCTCAAATTGGAAATAAATGAGTGTTTTGCGTCAGTTTATG
>JAVCKZ010091649.1:0-11689 GCA_034780755.1 Lepetodrilus elevatus
TTCTCTCTCGCTCGCTCTCTCTCTCTCTCTCTCTCTCTCTCTCTCTCTCTCTCTCTCTCTCTCTCTCTCTCTCTCTCCACCCTCTCTGTCAATATGTGTCACGAAGTGTACTTGTATGCATGTGTGTCTGTATATTCGTATGTGTTTGTGTGTATTATAGGCCTTATTAATCCACTTCTAACACGCAGACAACTTTAAATGTGAAATCATAATGTACGCATTGCCCTGCAACACAATCAAAAACATTAAAAAACTAATCTTTACAAAACATGATAATGCATTCACTAATTGGATAGGTGTACCGAAAACAAAAGCACGTATACCACTCCCGCCGTGGGATAAATGAAGAGTTTCCCTGTAAGCAAACGTATGTACATTAATTATTATGTGTGACGAAAATAAATAAATGAAACCAAAACTACCCCCCGTCGACGAAACATCCGCCGGACAAAGTCTGGATCGTGGGATGATCTCATTTTTATGTGCAATGGGAAAATCTTGTAGGTTTGGTGTAACATGACGGAAATACAATTGTTGAGAGGTGTAATGTACATGATGTAAATATACATAGAATCAATGTGTGTGTGTGTGTCGACAAACTGATGTGGCCTGCCGCCAAACTCATTGTAGCCTCGGATTCCTGAGGTCACCAACGTAATATCTAACTACATATGCACCAGCATCAGCACCTATCACCCCACCACTCACACCACCTATCACCACACCACTCACACCACCCAACCCAACCCCACCTTCTCTGCTTTTCTCATCTATCCAACGCCACCTAACCACCTACATGTATTATTATTATTAGTAGTAGTAGTATAAGTATAAGTAATAGTAGTAGTAGTAGTAGCAGTAGTAGCAGCAGTAGTAGCAGTAGTAGAAATAGTAATAGTAGTAGTAGTAGTAGTAGTAATAGTATAGCAGTAGTAGTAGTAGTAGTAAGAAGTAGTAGTAGTAGTAGTAGTAGTAGTAGTAATAGTATAGCAGTAGTAGTAGTAGTAGTAGTAGTAGTAGTAGTAGTAGTAGTAGTAGTAGTAGTAGTAGTAGTAGTAGTAGTAGTAGTGGTTCGAGGGAGAGAGACGGAAAATAGAATGAGAAAACAGATAGAGAGTGAGTGAGTGTGTGTGTGAGAGAGGGTGAGAGTGAGAGAGAGGGATATAGGTAGATAGAGAGAGAGAAAAAACGAGAGAGGAGAGAGAGAGAGAGAGGGAGAAAAGCGACTTGTTAGATACTAGTATAAAGGAAATTTCATAATAGAATACGTTAAAATTCGAAACTGTTTTCGGTGCGTTGTGAAGATAATTAATTTCATCACATTAAACTGAGATCAGTAGTTTTCGTATATTTCACGTATATATCACATACTATTTCACTTAGATTTCATGTAAATTCCACATAATTTCACTTAGATTTCATGTAAATTCCACATAATTTATTAAATACGTAGATTTCACGTAAATCTGACACCACTACTAGTATAGCAAATTCGCAATATAATTAGTATCAAATTGATCCAAGTTAATGTTTAACATTTTGATGCGATCTACGGTGTGGTCTAATGGATAGCATTAACATATATACCAAGCTTTTCTCAAACAACATCATGCTTTCAGTCTTATCGTCGCGCAAACAAAACGGCATCACAATATCAGAAAGTGCAATGTGACTTCCTCTATCAAGTGAGCCCCCTGCCAATAAATTTCATTGGCTCGTTGTATCGTTGGCTTACCGCCATACTTCGTCTCCTTATGTAAATCTATCCTTTTGATAGAACAAACCGCGTTCCTTGTTTTGTCGAACTCCTAAATCTTTACTTCAATTTCTTAAGGCAACAACGATCAGGGATTATGTTGTTTGTCGTTTACGAGAGTTCAGAGGAAAAACAAAGAGGACTGTTTGGCGATCGTTTGCGGAACTCTCACTTCGAGAAAACCGGGAATTGTTCCTCCCGCCAAAGTCAAACAAGCCTGGGTTTATAAAGATGTTCCCCGTACAGCCAGCATTTCATTAGTGCATTTCATATAGAACATTCAGAGTCTGTGGTGTGACCCAGGTAAGAGATTTCTGTCATGGAGACATCTGAACATTATTACTTACCTTTCGCATGTTCTTGCATAACGAACAATTAAACCTTGCCCCGAGGCTACGAAACCTTTTTAGTACGATTTCAGGCTCATGCTCAAAATGTACATGATGTTTTATAAACACAATTCTAAGCTGAGTACAAGTTTCGCAATCTTGGGGCCTGGCCTCGAGATTATTAAACTTTTTTAGTAGGATTTCATGCTCAAGGTCAGATATTATGTGGGGATTTGTGAACAAAACTCTGAGTTCAGCATGAAATCGTACTCAGAAACGTTCCGTAATTTCGGGGCCTGGTCCAAAAGTTACTAAATGTACGATTTCATGTTTGATTTTATGTTAATGGACATCGAGGGTCCACATGTTTGGGTTCATTCACGCACCGAGCACTGTATAACGTTGGATGGCGCGTTAAACAAATGCATATATTATTATTATTATTATTATTCTTATTATTATTCACGTGAATTTGCCATTTTCGGTTCATTCGCGTCATTTTCTAGAATTTGTATTTTATCGACCGGAAGTTGCGTCTTCCATAACCATTAATTTTATCGTGGCAATGTTCCTTCTCAACTCCCTGTGGAGTATGTCGTCTACCGTTCGATTTTAAGAGGAAATAGAGGCAGTGTGGTATTTATATATAATATTCTTCACCAAGTCGTATAAGTATAATGCAGGTATATGGTGTGTATGTGAACACTCTTGTGTATTGCTCTTATGTGTTCTGTAACCTTTATTTAAGAGAAAAATAAAATAGAATAATATTATTTTTATTATTTTTTAAAAGTCGTATATTTTGTTCCAGGTATTTAACACACAGGCGCAATGACTTCCGTGACAATATGTTTATGTGTTGTCATGGTGATATTTGTCACCCAGACTACGTCGTATCCCTCTGACAGCGCTAAGGTTCGGAAATCCGAATCCGGATCCGATATGAGAGCTTCCAAGTTTTTAGATGAACCCACAACGACAACGACGTCAACGACGGAGAAACCTCCGCCATATCTTAAACGGAGACGCTTCAGTAAGTATAAAAAGAGAATTTTGGCGACCATCTTTGATATGACATAAAATGAGTGGGATTACTTTTGCAGAGTCAGATTCTGGTGCAGCATCCGGGTTCGCAAACAGTAGCCTTATGTGCATTTTAGCCCCATGACGTGCGTTTAAACCGGAAGTCGCGTTTCCTATAAATTGATCTTCATAATCTCTCTCTTGATTGTCGGTTCGGTAAAACAACTTTGAATCACTAGTCTAACACAATGTCGTCATGCATTCAACGTTTGAGATACATTGACGTAACCGGAAGTGGGCATCATCGATATGTCTTAAGGGGCCTAACTCTTCCATATCTAATTGTTAATTGTATTGCAGACTGCACAGACTCACATCGTGGCCACGAAAACGACACGAACAAGTTTCAAGTGTTTCACAACAACATCTGGTGGGACCAGGTTTGCCAAACCGGTTTGATCTGGAACCAGACCCTGTGCAGGTGCGAGTACCCGGATGGAATCCCGCGGAAGCCGACGTGTCCCGATTACCGCGGTCACAAGAACGACTTCAGTAAATACGAACAGTTGGTCAACTCCAAATGGCTTATCCGGGAATGTAATCTGGCTGTATCCGGTCTGCTCTGGAACCAGACGGCTTGTCGCTGTGTGTGGGGACCGGATGGAGAGAAGAACTTTTTGTCCCACCAAAGTAGGTCAAAATAACTTAACTTTTGTGCTCGCGGCAAGATATGGGGTTTCAGTGGCGGTGACTGAGAGAGAGAGAGAGAGAGAGAGAGAGAGAGAGAGAGAGAGATAGGGAGAGAAAGAGAGAGAGAGGGAGGGATAATGTCGTTGTCATGCATCCAACGTTTGAGTCCCATTGATATACCCGGAAGTGGGCAGCGTTGATGTATTTCTTGGACCTGATTCTTCCAGACTACTCAAAATAGACTATATTCTTTGTCACGGTAATATAAAGAACTGTTTCACTTGTGTGTAGATACTGTAAAATATAGATACCAATAAGGAAAACGACCAATACCAATCTGTGAATAGATCTATGTGATATTGTTGAATTTGCAACTCATACCATAGCACAATATTCAGATTTCTTTAATGGAATTAATCTTCACATTTCAGGATCAAAACCATGTGACACCATGCTGAATGTGACCTTCGACAATGGCATCCGTGACAACGCAAAGAGTTCCTTCATCGAGTTATCTCCGGGAGCCAAAATATCCCTCCGCGAATCCACCCAGCCGGGAAATAAGTACGCGCATCTTGAGGACGGTTACATGAGTGTGTGGTACTTTGCTGGAAATGAACTCAGTGACTCGGTGCGAGTGGAGTTCAGCTTCAAAGCGGAAGACAACCCGGCCACTCGCGACAAGTACCAGATAATTCTGTCCAATGGATGTAACGTCACAGCTCTGGGATACACTACGCCCTCGTTGGCGATTGGTTACAGAGCGGCCGACGAGTCCTTCTTACTGGCCTTCGAGACGGTCAACGTCAGGAAAGCTATTGTTTGCACCCGGGAATTGGTAAGTTGACCTGAAACTATATAATACTTCTCATTACGGCCCATAACAATAACATTTTGGTCAACATACAATCATTGATACACGTGGAACTGGGCATCCTTCTATGAAGCTCTCTTATTCGTTAAGAGCAATGCAGCTCTATAATTCTCTAAGAGCTTTAAACATCTCTTATTCGCTAATAGCCATGAAGCTCTAGTATTTACTAAGACATTTGAAGCTCTCTTATTCTAATGTTTGGTACGTTGGTTTCTCACACAGGCACCCTATGACTGGCACAGAGTGTCTCTCATCTATGAAGATGGCACTCTTCTCCTTCGTGTGGATAATCAACCTTGTATCATATCAGAAGATTTCACAGGTACATAATGCGATTCAGATGTATATATTTTTACATACTAGCTAAATCACCAAAGTTCTACATCAAAGCAAAATAAAATGTCGAAGATTAGTTTAGTGATTCCTCAAGGATAACAGTAGGACACCCATGCATGGGGTGTCCTGGGGGTTCCCTGTGTAGGCTACCCATATATCGATGGGGCGACGTCTGAAAGGTGGGTGTTCTACACAGGAAACCTCCTCTGCACTGGTGTCCTACCAGAATCCAGGAAGAATCTGCGTTTAAAAAGAAAGATTGTCGACATGTTTTGCTGTGTATGCATCCTAAATGCATCAATGGCAGAAAAGAAGGCAGAAAATGTGAAACCGGAAGAGCAGAATAGTGTATTATTTTACCGGACGTTCGGAAATAGAGAGAGAGAAGGGAATGAGAGAGAGAGAGAGAGAGAGAGAGAGAGAGAGCGAAAGGGGTAGAGAGAGAAATTGGTAGAGGGATAGGGAAGATGGAGAGATAATGTTAGAGAGAGGGCAAGAGAGAGTGAGAGCGAAGAAATCACACACGAAGGACACACGAAACTGTCCCACCTCCAACTTAGTGTCCAAACTATGCGTTCTCCACACCATCACCAATCCTATTACAGTTTCCCCCTGCCTATGCCCTGGTTAACATTGATCTATCTGTTGTAGGTCCAGTACAGAAGACATCGTGTCCACTGACAATTGGGACCGACCCTCTGGAGAAGGAGACCAAATACAAGGGTTATCTTGATGATGTACGTATGTTGAAGCCGAGTACAGAGTTGTCTGTCACTGGATGCGGACGTATGTGTAGCACACGATGTACAAACATAGCTTATGACTATTCGGGCGGGTGGCAGCGCAATGGTAGAACGTTTGGACTTTGGCGCCAAAGGCTCGGGAGCCCAGCATCAATATATTCGCGGTAGTTAGCCTAACCGTCATGACGCGATTAGGATATTATGCGATTGTTGTAATGTAACAATACAGTTAGCATCATAGGCGTCTCAGTACCGTGAAGAATTTAGGAGTAATGCCAATGTCATCTGATTTACCGGTACTCGATTTTCAAGGCTCTAATATGGCATATTTCATCAAAATTCAATACAGACCTCACGTCACCTATAATAGATTCGTGAATGTTGCAGATTCTGCGCTCCATTATGTTTCATGTGTGCTCCATTATGCTTCAGGTTTTGATTGCGAGATACTGCCGACGATTCGTGGAGCAAGTTCCGGTGGAAAACTTGGATGACCTTGACTTTCGTGACGATTACAACGGGGATGAAATTGACGAAAGAGATAACTTGATTGACATCTTCTCCAGTCTCGATCTCAGATTTAAGGCACTTCTTTAAAAGATGATGCTTCGCAGGGTGGTGTTGTCATATCCGGCCATTGTGTGTGTCATGCGCAGTACGATATCCGGGATAGAACCAAGGGACCGGTCATTTATTGCAGAGTGAGAAGGACTTAGGAACGGTGAGATTTCGAGAAGAAAAAGAAGAAAAATCCGCTTTATACGACAGCCATTTAAAACGTATGGACGGTTTTGTTTGTTTGCGGAGGTGTTTCTCTTACCGGAAGTTATTTTCTGAATATCATAAAAATGAGTTGAGATTGGAGAAAACATAGAATTGACACTTTGTTATGGAAACATTTTTTCAAGCAAAAATTCTCGGCTACCTCCACTACATAAGAAATGACCGGTCCCCGAGACGAATCAAACACCTTTGCCGATGCAATGCCCAATATTGTGTCAAACAAAAACGGACACGGAATTCCTCGTGGATATTGGGAAAAGGTCTTCACTTATCGTTCCTCCCATTTGTTTTCATCAGTATCGTGTTTATTTATTGTCAACGTCAGTATGCATCTGTAAATAGCACAAATGTTTTTTTTAATGTATTTTTTCAACAAGAATAAATTTGTTTTAAAAATATCTTAACGTGTTCTTAAAATTACCTACAACAAAAATAAAGAGGCCGTAAGAAAATAAATTAAAAGGAATAAAAGGGAAAGAAAACCACACAAAAAGAAAAGAAAAGAAAAAAAAATAGTTACGATTCTTAATATTGACGTCTCACTTCAATCACCTCGCAAGGCACGCTCGTATTTCCAGCCATATTCCGGAACGTGACTTGCCGCAGTGCATCACGGGAAGACAAATACACAAGAGTTTTGACACCATTTAATGTTAGCATGTCCTTACGACATCCGCTGACGTTGCCGGAGATTAAAGTTGCCCCGCGACGTCAACCAGACCAAGATTCTTGTTTGCGAAAAGATTGGACAGAACAGTTAAGAGGAAATAAACTTAATCCATCGGAATCTTGACTTCCTTTGGAGTAAATATGAGTAAGATGTTGAGGACGCTATTTTAGGTGCAAAAAGAAGGGGAAATAGGGGAAATGAACTGATAGTTTTTAACGTATGGAGCAGGAATATAAATTGTGGCTAATTGTATGACAATACTTGCAGAAAATCAATCAACAGTCTTTTTCTTGAAACTCAGCATTTTGGTTTGGGTTTGATTGGGTTGTGTCCGTGTCTATGTGTGTGTGTCTGTATGTGTGTGTCTGTATGTGTGTGTCTGTCTGTCCGTGTGTGTCTGTATGTGTGTGTCTGTCTGTGTGTGTGTGTATGTCTGTGTGTGTCTGTGTGTGTGTATGTCTGTGTGTGTATCTGTGTGTGTCTGGCTGTGTGTGTGTCGATGTGTGTGTGTGTGTGTGTGTCTGTGTGTGTGTGTGTGTGTGTGTGTGTCTCTGTGTATGTGTCCGTGTGTCGATGTGTGTATGTTTGTGTGTGTCTGTCTGTGTCTGTCTGTATGTGTGTGTGTCTGTCTGTGCGTGCGTGCGTGCGTGTGTGTGTGCGTCTGTGTGTGTGTGTATGTCTGTGTGTGTGTGTGTGTGCGTGTGTGTGTGTGTGTGTGTGTGAGTGTGTGTGTGTGTGTGTGTGTGTGTGTGTGTGTGTGTGTGTGTGTGTGTGTGTGTGTGTGTGTGTGTGTGTGTGCGTGTGTGTATATGCATGCGAGTTGCTGGATTGCGAGTCCAACGCTCTACCGAAGGGGTAACCCCGCTGGCCTAGACCAGTAGCACGCCCGGCTGCAGACCTGACAAGAACAGGTCCATGATTTCCAATGCACAATGTTTGCCAGGAAAGAAACATGAACGCATATCTGTTTCTAATTAATCACAGAGAGGATTTTGAAGCAACATTTTACTATAAAATACATGTGTTCACAATGGTGTAAAATTACAAGAGCAAACACGCAACATTCAATCGCATACACTACTTTAGAGACAGTAAACAGGCACATTCCTATCAATGGAATAGAACTAGATCTTCTTCATTGACTGTTACGATGTTCCGCCATTTTGAATAATTATGTAATCACGTGGTCAATATCCCGGATGTAGACAGTTCGTATAGATCCACATTAAATAATTAGTTCTTTTCCTCTATACACTCTCTTGTTTCTTTATGGCCTTGGACATCCTCGGGTAATAACCATCTGAAATCAGATTGATTTTTATACGGTTATATTATATGTAAACGTACACAACTGTATCCAGCGTCCCAATACTTCAATTACGGACAGACAGACAGAAAGGTTTATTTAGACCACGTCTCACTCATAAGTAGGCATAGCATTATATATGCTCATAAAAAGCACACTATCAGTCATCCTCGAAAACATAGGCCATTACGAAAACACTAACGTTACGTAATATAGAGTTACGATTCTCCTAGTACTGTACTTTAATATAAAGTAGAACGTTCTATGTTCCGTAAAGTTACGAACCTCGTCCAGATGAACACATGCGTTCTCTCCCGGCAGACTCAGCGGACAATCCGTCGTTTTAATGTCACCTGTCGGACATTAAACGTCATTATGTTAACGTCATATCGTAAAAGCATACACTCCATATCAACTTGTCAAGGATGACGTAGATCTAGAAGACTTACAAGTTACTAGTATTTAAATATCGAAATATCTTTTTTAAATTGCTTCTGGAAATTCTCCATAAAATCATGACATTATGATAAATAATTAATTGTCAATGATAAAAAGATTTATCATTATTATTAGTATCATAATACTAAATACTCGTATATTCCATATTTACTAGTGATAATGTATTATCAGCAAACTAAAGGTATTTCTTTTACTTTTTAATGTGGCTTTTGTTAATAGATACTTATAATATTGAAATAAGTAATAATACAGTTGCACCAACCTGAGAAGACGCTGGATCCTATACACACTGCATTGTTTACGCTGACTTCCAGAAAGTTGTTTTCATACCGGATGTCCACTTCGTTCCATCCTCCGCTCACCTGTAGTGTAGATCACATTAACATTAACATACTCTTTAAGGGAACCAATCAACGTCGGCATACGCAGACACACCTCAAGGAGATAAAGAGGCGAAATTTCCCCACGGGTACATCTATAGTAGCCCGTGTGTTATGATTAGGGCCTATATACGTAGTAACAGCGTTGGAACCGGAAGTCATTCGACATTCAGTTTAAGACAACCAGGTCCCGATATTACGAAACTTTCTGAATACTATTTCAGTGTTGAGCATGAAACACATGTCGTAAATTGATGGCGTGCGAATGCGATGCAATATATATTGAAAGCTGGCCTTACCACGTTTGTGGTTAGTGTGCACCCTTCCCTCGTTGGCTGTACGTCGTTATCAGCTTCGAACTCCATGGTGAACTCCCTCGACCACGGCCTGTACGCTACTCTTAGCGTCGGGGGCAGCCTGTTGACCTCGTCACATCCGTTATGGATGAGCGTGATCTCCTGACTGGGATTATCATTGCACTCCCGGAACCGGAAGCTGATGCGGAACGCCTTGCCCAGTGTGTTGCTCTTGAAGAAGGGAATGGCCACGCTGGAGTCCTCGAATCTCGCGCATGCGCCTCCGATAGCCGAGTTGTCCTGGACCACGTGAGCGTTTTCAGGTTTGGACCGCTTCAGCCACAGTCCGCGCGAGTCGTCGACGATGTCGTGGTCGAAGGTCATGTTGAGCATCACTAGACACGGCTTTGGGACGACTGGAATTGACATGGGAAATACGATAAAATAAGTATAAAGCTTTATAATGCTTTCTTAAACAATTGCCATTTCCTAGTTACGTGTTTTGACTGACAATGTGTATCTGAGGATGTAGGCCTACAAGTACACAGCTTGATCTCTATGTGAAATAATATTGTCGTCATTGTTGTTGTTGTTGTTGCTGCTGCTACTGTTATTGTTGTTGTTGTATTTGCATGTGTGTATATGTGTTTATATATTTTATTATTAGTTTTGTGTTTTGTTGTATATTGTTATATATTATGTTATACATGTTTTTGGTGGTCAGAGGGTAGTTAATTCAGACTAACCTTGATTAGTGTCGACTCTGCGCGGGGGGAACGTCCGGTCCGGGCCCCACTCACACCTGCACGTACTCTGGTCCCAGATCAAGCCTGTGTAGAACGGCCAGTTGCAATCCTCCGTCACCCACCCGTTCTCCGTGCGCCTCATGTACAAACTCGGACTCCCTTGAATTGGCTGGTGGAAGTCGCAGTTCGGCCCCTCCTGCTTTCCGTCAACGTCGGTCGCAGTCGGCGGCTGCCGTGGGGCAGGTGTCGCTGGGGCCGAGCTGGTGGGTGGCGCCGTCTGTGGGTTGGGAGATGTCGGGCGGTATCCGTCCGCGCAGCCGCAGATATCTTGGTTGTAGATCTGGTACTGCGGACACTCCTGGTCTATCCATTGGGTCCGCCACCCGTTACGTGAAAATATCTGGTAGGCGTTCTCCTGGGTCGGGTGGGGACGCTTCACTCCCCTGCGACACTCTTGAAAAGAAAAAGGAAATACAACAATTAAACATAAACATAAAAGTTAAGTGACTCAAAAACCAATTCATATAGTATAAACCTAAAAAAACCTGGGGTGCGTTCAAAGTGACAAAGGTTTGTTGGCGGCTTACTAACCTAACCACTGTCTCAAGACACCTATGAATCGTACATGGAACAGGGAACCAGTTTAGCTCAGCGGCTTTCTCAGTCGTATGCTGATTGAACGCACTCCATATGACCCTACACAACGTACAGCGATTGATCTGTTATCGATAAATCAGCTCATTTTCTGGACAATCTTCTAGGTGAAAGCATGCAGGTGCGTGTGACCTCTCAACCGTCTGACCGAGGACCAATCACAGCGTAGGCCTACTATTCTAACCACGTGAGGGGAATCCCCATGAATAGGCACGATTATATAAACAATAATGATTTATTATCGATAGGTAAAAGGAAGTATATATATATGTGTATTATATGTCCTTTTAATTCAAATTACGGTAGATATGTTGGACTTTTAATAATGTAGTATATAATAATGTAATCAATAACTGTCAAATATATTATGGTACAAGTATTTTGGACACTTGGTGTAGGCTATATGACTTCACAAATTCTAGAGTAACATATAGCATGTATTAGTAATATAAGCATAATGTTAGAATAAAACTAGCGGCCGCACACTATAGTCTACTAGCGATTTCCGTCGCTGATGTGGATCGCCTAGTGTGCTGTGCTCCAAATGTCATAACATGCTAGATATAGGGGGGCGTCACTAGTGGTGAGATTCTTTCATCTGGGGGAGAGTTTTGAAATAGCGCGCTAGACTGTGAGTGCAGGGG
>JAVCKZ010091660.1:0-11689 GCA_034780755.1 Lepetodrilus elevatus
GAAGATATGGGTGGTACAGTGGTAGAGGTGGACGGTGGATGAGGTGGGTGGCAGTGGCGGGCAGTGAGGTGGATGAGGCAGGCAGTGAGGTGGTAGAGGTGGGTGGTACGGTGGTAGAGGTGGGCGGTGGATGAGGTGGGTGGCAGTGGGTGGCAGTGAGGTGATAAGGTGGCCATTATGGACAAGGTGACCCATTTCGATATGCATTTGCGACAACATTAATGTCAACGTTATTCCCGAGTGCCATGATGGGAATGGTAAGAGTGTTAAAAGGAACATGTAACATCTGCTGTTTGTTTGCAATATTGGTGGCAACGTATATTTCAGTGTCAGTAACATCGTATCAGCACCATCAAACATCACATTTACAACAGGAAACACAGGAACACGCTGCCGTCGTATGGCGAAGCTGCTTTCAAATCGTGGAGTTTATGCAAATAGCGAATTAACACCAACAGCAATAGCATCATCAAATAACAGATTTACAATTGGAAATACAGAGATTGTCACATATGCTGTAGATACTATCAAATCATGGAGTTTTTGGTCAATGAAGAATTGAATTGGAAATATGGAAATATGGATTTTTTCAGTCACATGCTGAAGATTCTATTAAATCATATTGTTTGTTTTTTGCAAATTACTGCTATGGAAATATGGATTTTGTCAGATATTTCATAAAAATGATAATACTAGTATTACATCAAAGTTTTTGTCAATGACAAATATATCACTGGTATGAAATAAGTTGGAAATAACGAAATATTGATTTTGTCAGTCATATGCTTCAGAGTTAATATCAAATCATTTTTTTTCTCAATGACGAATCACTTGTATGTAAATATTGATTTTGTCGCAATAATATGCTGAAGATACTATAATACTTATGAAATATTTCATAAATACTATCAAATCATAGTTTTTGTCACCGACAAATCGTTGATACAAAGTTGAAGGTCCTTTAAAAAACACACCCTTACGTGCAGAAAACCATGGAAATCTGCTAACATTGAAAAAAATATCCTAATGGTAACTGTACCTATTTTCTAATTCCTTCGTGATCGTAAAAAGATACAGACATCTTTGACTATGACTCTTCAAGCCAATTGAAGCGACCAATTCGACAAATTTACTAACATATCTCTTGTCAAAGACCAAATCCCCCAAGATCACAACCCATAGAAAATCAGCAAGCAAAAGACTTGAGGAGATTAAAATAATTTCATAAGCCACTAGTTATGTACAACTACAAAGTTAAAGTATTGCCCCGATAAGGTATGGATTTCTTGCAGAGAATCGCCCGGTATTCGTGGTCAATGACCGTGTGTAATAAAGGGGGCACGATCCTCAGACAGAGCGCTAATTGAGCATGATAATCCCAGAAACATGTCAAAGGTCACTTAAGAATAAAGTAAGACATCTCCTGAAATGAGTTTGCATGAACCAATATTTTTTTTCTAGAGATTTCGTCATTTCAGCATTTTATTAACTGGAACAACACTTATACTGAAAAACAATTCTATTTTGAATTGTAACATATTATTGATTTTTCCTTGAATTTGATTGTTTGGAAAAGCAATAATGTCAGTTTAAAATTGAAAAAGATTTTCAATTTACATTAACAGTGACATAAAGTGTACATTTTATTTGATTATATTTTAAAATACTTTCTCATGAATGTCTTTTCAAGTTATTAAAATCCAATAAACATACTAAATTCACATTTCACCTACAAGAAGCAGTAAAGGGAGATAACTGAAGACTGCACTAAAAATTACATTCATTGCTGTACCAGTAAATTGATCTATGGAATGAGTTAGTGTACAACTCCACACCGTATATCTAATCCTGGTGGGTGAGAAAAATCTGCCAAATCATGGTTAGAACTAGATAAAGCCTGGGACATTTGTACTTTTCTCCAGAGATAAGATAGACTGTTAAGAGAATTCTGAACACCTTACGCGGATCAAATGTACCGATACTGTGACAGTATCTACTAGTGTGTAGAACTTTTATACATACATTATACTGGTTAGCTAATGAATAAATAGGAAGTTGACGAGATGAAATTAGAAGATGTGACATTATGTAAACTGAGATAAATAAGTATGCAGCTTAGCTAATAGTAATAATATAAAGATGACAGCAGTGAAATTTGATGTTGTCATAGTGTGTAAATTGAGATACATAAGTATGTAACTTTTATGAAATATTAGCTATTAATAAAAAGCAGATTCCATATACATTAGTTTGTAACCTTACCGTAAATTATTATTTTTCCTATTGAAAATTGAAACTTGCTGTTAATTATCTAGTGAGTTTAAGACTTGGGTTAGGATATAATTAAAATTAATATAATATCAATGAAGACAGATGGAACAATTGAAAATATACAATTACTTAAAGATATATTTGCTAGTATTTTGAGGAATATTATTTACATGTTTGGGCGAAATAGACAATGTTCACACAGTTTGATTTGACTTAAATTTGGACATCTAACTTTAACCTTTCTTATCCGATTGTATTCTTTGATATGTATCCAACTAATCACATCTTAAGTTTAAATGTCTACATTGTGTGACACTTTGCGGAAATACAATAGTACATACTATTCACCTGAAAACAGTTTGTAATTGATTGTTTAATTTCTGTAAACTTTTAAACACACCCTTCACGCTGTCATTAAACTTAAAACTACAATTTCAAGACGTTGACCTAAGTGAGATTGAGTTCTCGAGATCACCGAGTACAATACACTTCCAGCGATTTTCTAGAACATTAGCAACTTTGGACCGTGCAATGGCACCCCCTGTGTAGCGAAATTGGGGAATCCGTGAAGAAAGGCGAATAACTGCTCCCTGAAGAGTTCCTAAAGGGAGATGAAAAAGGCCCTTGTCACAGGGCGACCCTGGGTCACTTGTGTGATGTGACCCTACAAAGGTTGAGCCGATAACATCTCATGTTTCGGAGTAGATAACATCTCTGAAGTCAACGATAACATCAGGATGACTACACACGGGCAAGTTTGACAACTCGGAGGTAAATCTTCCTAGATTAGGTGTGACAAGTGTCTAAACTGTGCCAGGGACACCAAAAACGCCAACAACAGGTGCAAGACTACTCTTGGATGGAGTACTGGGTTTGAATCCACTGCTGAGATATAATGATCTAAGTGGGACGGTGGCCTATTGTGTCTTATTACTGGCGTGATGAATGTCAGACGTGAATAAAACACTGGCTAGAGTTACTCTACCAGGATTAAACAGGAACTATTAAAGTTACGAAGAAAACTGAAAGATTTACAAAGGAATGAAAGATTTACACAAAAATTAAAAAGATTTCGGAAACATTTTAATTTAAAAAACAAAACAAAACAAAACTATTTTAAAATAAATTAAAGATTTACAAAGAGATTTAAAAGATTTCGCAATAATTTAAAAGGTTTCAGAAGAATTAAAAAAAAAAATTTAAAAAATATTTTTAAAAATCTATTTAAAGTAGAAGTGTATTGAATATTCTTTGAAGATCATGAAAAAAATGTAAACATATATCGACAACAATGACATTGTCATAATAAATATACACATATAGGCTCTAATTGGGTATCGGAACATCACATGTCATAGAACGATAACACCGATCGAGTTAATAACAATTGATGTGGTCATAAACAAGCTATATACTTCATATGACAACATTCAGATGAAGGAGACGATATTGTTATCTCAAGTACATCTATTGCACAGTATTGAGGTTGATCAAGTCAAAACTTCAGTTACTTCCTTCTGACTTTTGTCAACTGATATACCGACTGTCCCAACTGATATACCGACTGTCCCAAATATGGGACTGCTGCAAAGACTACTAAGGTGTCGTCGCCTATGGGTGAGATATTCCCGCCGCGACGTTAAACATTAATTCAATCAATCAATCAAAAACTAACGGAGGTCAGTGTACTTGAGATATATTATTTTCAGAGACATATTAAATGAATTTAATTTTGATAAGTTCTGAAATTGTTTATTTAAATGTATAGTATTATAGTATGGACCAAATCCTTGAATACTTGAACACATGTGACCGAGATGGCTAGCAACAATAAACACTTGAATACGGCACCTTTCATGAGTGAGTGAGTGAATATGGAGTTTCACGTCACTGCGGGAATCTTTCATCCATTTGCGATGAACCCCAAAGAGACAATAGCATTCTCGTATATATATCTACAAATTGACCATAGAGCTCTCGTATATTTATCCACAAATAGACTGTAGTGATCTCGTATATCTATCCACAAATAGACCGTCGTGATCTCATATATCTATCCAAAACACAACCATAGTGCTCTCATATATCTATCCACAGCGTGTAGCTGTTGAATTAGAATTACCACTTTCAAAATTATTTAATTTATATCACGGCTTGTCAGTTCAGGACAGGAGGAAACCTGCAACATCCGTAGCACTGGATGTTTCAGTAAACCTGCAAGTACCGGCTGGTACTCACAGACAAAGGATGGTAACTGCTTTGCCACGATACAGACAGCGCATCCTATCATGATCGCGTAGGAAAGGCAGCTATCGTGAGTGAGTGAGTGAGTGAATATGGAGATTAACGTCGCTGCGAGAATCTTTCACCGATTTGCTACGAAGTTTTTGTGAACATTGATGCCGGACTCCCAGGACGGAATTTGAACCCAGAACCTTTGCCTCCGAAGTCCAACGGTCTACCGTTGGGCTACCACCCGCCCCTTTAGATCATATCAGTAGTGTTGGTCTTGGCCATACTTCTCTACTGGTCATTCATTCATGAAGCTATTTCTCGGACAGCGGTCAGCTCTGACATGCTCTAATTGATATTAGACGTATGTATCTCTTCAGGTCATCTGGTCAGATATTTGACCCCTCCTGGTGGTCCATGTGCAAAGCCAAACAAATTATACATGTATTTTCAAATCTTTTCGGAATCACGATCCCAATAATTTTCACACAAAATACCGATTACAATGAGAAAACCTTTCATCCCAACTTGAATTTTAGTTTTTAGAAGTACAATAGTATTATTTGTAAAGGAACTCGGGTTAGTTTATCTAAAGATGTGATGACGTTAAAATAGAGATGATTAACAATGATCTAATCTAAAGAAATCCAGAAAAAAACACCACATATTAAAACAGTCATCTTGGGATAATTGGCCAACTGAAAATCAACTGACATAAAAATGAAACTGATATGGAATTATAAAGTTTTCAACATATTTATTTTTACTGATTATCTGATACATCAATTTGATAGTAATGAAAAAAACAACTTATGCCTAGGTGGATACAAATGTATGTGCACCCATACAAATATATGAATTCATAAACAAAGAAACAAAACAAAATAATAATAATAATTTTAAAGGAATAAAAATAATAAGCAAACAAAACAAAACAAAACAAAACAAACAAACAAACAAACAAAAAATTTTAATATTGTCTTTATAAATCTTGATTCTCTTGATGTACACATACCATAGGTTCCTATCAGTACTTTGTGTCTTTACTCATAAAATGTGACTGGACATTCTACTAATGATAGCCACCGTGATATCAAATCCCTCAAAGACATCAAACAACACTGGCATCCCAGTCCAAGGAATGGGTCATTGACTGTCCACAGAACAAAGATTGGCACAACCAATGAACCCACCAATCCCGCATATATTGCTGAGAAAATAAATATTCCCACAATATTGTAAAGATAGTAATTTTCATAGTTTACCGAGATATAAAAATCAACATATTGACTTAATTATAGCTAGAAGTTAGTAGAAGGTAGGGTAGCGCTTCTCAAAGACTAACGGTAGATATGACGGCTTCGAGCCAATGCCCTGAAAAACTGTCTGAATAAGAGTTCATGCTCAAGCTCAATAGTGAAAGAATCTAGAAAACAACTCTAAACCCTAATTTTAAAAATAAAATAAAAAATAAAGAAAATCAAGCTCAAATTTTAAAATAGGATTTGTGAATGAAATTTTGAGTTGAGCATGAAATCCTACTAAAAAAAGTGACATAATTTCAGGCCCTGGAAAGTACAGTGGTATGTGTGTCAGACAATAAAACCTAAGGGTCCGAGTTTTAATCTTTTGCCCCCAAGGGCCTGGCATCTTCTCTGCATTAGAAAACAATTACATATACTGTATATATTAAGGTAAGATGCATCTGCTGTCATGTGTACAGTTGTCACAGTATGTTATCTGTACTGGAATTGCCTGTGGCTTTAGGGCATTGCTGAAACATACTGTAAGGGGTCACAAGAAAATGGTGTTAAACCCCAAACTGACTCGCTCACTCAACTAGTGACGTATATCCCTTGAGAAAATGCTTAACCAATGTCTACCAGGCTTCAAGATTACGCACCTTTTTGAAATATGATTTAATATAGATATTTTGTTCATAAATCCCCATATATATTTGAGCTTTAGCATGAAAGTGTACTCAAAATGTTTTGTAATCTTGTGACTGGGGGAGAGTGAATATGGAGTTTAACGTCGCTGCAGGAATCTTTCTTCCATTTGCGATGATGTGACTGTGAACCAATTCATAAAAATATTCAATTGAAATTTAAGTTCAAATTTAATAGAAACAGAAGGAATACATCAAATATAAGAACAAATAATACTGCAGATAAGATAAGAGAATATTACATTTCACCAACAAATTAGTAAAATTATTTTATGGTATTTTTAATAACTTTCCAGGCAATTCTTATCAATAACAAGAAATTCTATACCTTTAATTGCATAACCTCATGCATGTTAAAATTTCACTAATATATTTTTATCTTTACCAGATTCTTAAACATGCACTCTAACCTGCTCCAATCTTTATAGGAAGCCCCTGTCAAGATTATTTCAGCTAATAAAACTTTCGGGCAAAAGCACATACACACTTGCTTCCTTAAAAACCAATAAACAAGTGCACATCATTGCATAAACCCTAGACATGGGTGCTAAATTGGTGCGCTCGCGATAAATCTCGCTCTCGCTTGTAACCAATGACACAGCGACACCTAGTGGAGAAAAACTGGGAGATTCGAGATTCGTAGAATGCTGACAGCTGCTGGCTCCATGCATACCACTGCGTGCACAGTCTATTGTTGCACGCGTGCATTCATCTGCATGTCATCGTGCACGCGTCTTAAAGGTACACGTGTCATTCAAGCTGCGGCGAATCCTTAAAGCTGTGCGTGGCATTGAAGATGCACGTGATAATCACTCGGTGGATTCTATGATCACGTGATCGCGGGACAATCTGGTTGTCTAGCATTCCACATATTCTGCAGACAATGGCAGCGATCTTCCGGATGTCAATACATAAAAAAATAAACTAGCTTAATTGAATTTTATCCAATGTTCCCTTCAGGGTGGAATGATAATGAAATGTTGTTGTACGAAATTGATATTGTGTGCACGGGACAGCTGGGATAATTAAGAAACGTGGAACATCAAATTTTAATAAGTAATTTAAAAAATATCTATTTTAATAAATTTTAGTGCGGTGCGTGAGTGAATATGGAGTTTAACGTTGCTGAGGGAATCTTTCAACCATTTGAGACAATGTTTTGTGCGGAAATATGAAAATGAAATTTACTGATAAGAGCATAGGACAATGACCAAACATGGAGCATAAAATTAAATAAGTAATTTTGAAAATACCGTAACACTGAATGTTGCAGTAAACCTGCGAGCACCAGCTGGTACTGACAAGACCAAGGATGATAACTGCATTGTCACTCTACAGTCCCTATCAATATTGTGTCAGAAAGGTAACTTTCACGAACATTGATGCCGGGGCCCTCGGATATCTATTTTAATCAATATCCAAAAGGAAATATGAAATATATTGAAAGATCAAAGACAACTGCACACTTTATTAAACCTCATCCTACTTTATTAATAACAATTGCTGATCATGTGTGGCATAGTTGGTTGTCTCCAGTGGACAAGAGGTTAAAGAAATTAATTGTTTTCAATATAATTATATTTTCACAATATCACCAAATTCTCAAATAATCTATGAGTTGCAAAATGCCTTTATCCATCCAGCCCCATCATACACTAGTACTTGGCAGTATATACTAAACAGTAATGTGAATGTTAACCTTCCCACACTGGAAATGGCATACCCCAAGATCAAATAAGTGCACCCTCACTGATTCAAGAATTTGGGTTATTAGCGCCGCTATGCAACATAATAATTATGATCTAGATGCATTATTAATCATATATCAATAAGGAAACATTTTCAGTACACGCACTCATCGAAATTGCACATATTTAGTTCCTAAAATACATAGAAGTATCGATGGATGCAACAGATGGCAACAGATGGATACATATCTATTAATACCATCTCGAGATGCCAACGATGTATACTTTTATATATTTTCCGATAGTGATAAATTCTAACTTGTTACGAGCATGTGATAACGTAGAGGTCACCATGACACAGATAAACATTTGACAAAATTGAACCCAATACTGCACTGAGAATAAATTTAATTTAAACCAATCCCAGGAAGACAATTATTGAAAATAATCAAAAATGTAATTATTATTAATTGAAATCTGTCTTTTCAATAGATCAGATTTCCTTCTAGCTGAATAGTTCAAGTCTCTCTCTCTGTTGGATTAGACACAGACATTGCTCTTTAGAGCATCTCTGATTGCCTCCAGCACTGAAAGAGTTAATCACATCTCACCGCTCTACATCGGCACCTACGGCATTAAGAAGGTTAATATCTAGTTTCATTCAATGCCAATTTCAACCACATTTCAGTGTCTTAACATGGCCGTTAGAATGTCTGTCAGTACCAACTGGTGCTCGCAGGTTTACTACAACATTCAGAGCTACGGAAGTTGCAAGGTTTTCATCTGGCTTAAACTGATAAGCCGTAATATAAGTGAAAGAATCTCGAAGTGGCTCTATAAAACCCCAATAAAAAAATGACACATATTCCTTAGGACTATATTAACATCCATCACCTAAAACCATTTGCATTTCTCCATTTAAAATGTCCATATCTGCCCTTGGGACCATCAGGAACCCTTCGTAAATATAATCATTGTACATGGACATAAATTATGTCGTACCATAAACCGACATACACCACATTATGACAACATACCACTTGATGTGCCGACATGACATTACACAACTCTCAACAAACAATGATAAACCCATATCCATTAACCGTTGCATCGACATGCTGACATGACATTACACAACTCTCGACAAACAATGATAGACCCATATCCATTAACCGTTACATCCCCCATGACCTATTTATCAAAACAGAAAAAGAAATATCGCAACGCCAATCTGGCACAGTGCCAGTGACATGTCTTCCTTCCATCTGTGAAATCATTTCCTGCTTCGAGTGGCGCGGTGTTTAACTCTAGCTGCTATCTAGAACACATCCTCATAGAAGTCTCTACTGCTATCGGGATACCTCTTCTTCATCTAATCACTCCTCATGGAGTCTTTCAATGAACAACAAGGTCAAAGTTATGGCTCCTGGTTCAAAGAAATGGCCACCTTTACTGCATGTAAAGTACATCAACAGAGATAAACCACTGATCATAAACTAACAGGAAATGCTGCTACGCAAACAGTGTAAACATAAAACTAGTTACTGAAAACTCTTCAACTCATATTCGTTTTATCATACATATTTTATTGTTATTTCTTTTTAAAGTTGAGAAAACTATTCAGAAAAAAACATGACAGTATAAAGGACAATATGAAAACTATATGAAACAATTCATTTTATCATTTCTTTTCTATCTAAAGGTTCAGGAAATGTTTGAAAAAATACAGAATAAAGAGGAGCACTCGATAAAAAAAAATAATGAAATAATAATAATAATAATCAATGCACACTCAACAGCGTATACATTTTTAAAGTATATAAATTATACATGTAAATCAATATACAAGTGCTATTCTCGATAAATACAACATATTCGATCCCAGACCGGCAGACATAAACAAATCTTTCAAGGACGCTCGTAACGCTTGTTATTCTCCTGGTAAATGAGGTAAGATTGACAACACAACGTCCACAAATGCCGACTCAGCAATAAAACAATACTTTGATAAAAGTTCACAAGGTTTAATGTCTCCTTCGAGTGGCAATTGGAGGCAAGGACAAATCAATTCGGACAATTAATGTGCTCTATGGAAATCACCGGCCTAGGAAAACAGCCACTCGTTAAAGACAATATCATAATCTATACGGAAGCACTTTTAACATTGCTATGTACTTATGATTAAATAATCGACATTTCTGACATTGCATAATGTTTAGTAAATGGAAATCGCTTACATTGTGTCGCGGAAAGTACTATATTGTTTGTGATCAATAACCCACTAAGCCGTGACTACGAGTACTAAGCTTCTCTGGTTCACTAAACTGGGATAATAACCATAAGCACTGTACAAAACAGGGATCGTAATCATGATCACCGATGCATTAATTTGAAAACAAAATAAAAGCAATAAAAACAATAAAAAATAGATATTGCAAACATGAAACCCTGACATACACAGATTTCAAGAATATATTCCTAATTATTAATTAATGCTTGCCTTCAATTAAAAGTGCTCTTTTAACCCTCTCCCAGCCACTTTATGGCATCCCTGGTTGCCTTCAGCAAGGAAAGAGTTAAGAAGACATTAGGGAGTAATAGGAAACACATCCTACTTAGATGCGAGGTCAGCTAGGTAAAGTCACGAGTCATTCTTGCATAGACTATGTATAGATTTCATTATATTCAAAACTTACAATACTCTACTACAATCTCAATATTTCACAATATTCAGCTAAAGATTACATTTTCCAGCATATACCATACATCATGCCAATGCACATATCACACAAAATACATACAATAACCTACAATAACTTAAATCTTTCGCACCTGGCAGGTAACAAATTGCATTTATTTATAGCAATCGCGAGAATCAAACAGAGCCTCAATGTCGCCCCCACCCCAAACTCCGGTAGAAGAATGTATGATACATAAGGATACAATCCCCGGCATGCTGCGATACAAATCAGCGATACAAATCATCGCAGTCTGAGTAAGCAATTAGGTAAGCTATACGTTTCCTGAAGCTCTCCTCTACTAACACCATTGGCACCGAGCCACGGATACGTCTCGCGCTAATTACAGATCTCTCGCTATATTTGGATCGCAAAGGAGCTAAGCCATGAAAGCTTGGGCGCCGTTCTGACCATTTTGCCCGTAATCTCGGTAGCTGATAAAAAAACCCAACCTATTACTGTATTAGTAAACAAATCATTCGGTAAACAAGTCGAGCGGAGTCGGTCAATGTGGTTACGGAGCGACACGTGACGTCGTTGCACTGGCGACGAGTTCAAGGCCGCGACGATGTAATCAGGCTTTACGATGATGCCATACCAGGAAGTGATTGTAAAATGTTGTGTAGTCTCCATTTAGCCATGAGAAACATTACTCATTAGGCAAATGAGAATCTGAGCTCAGCTGGTTGTACTGAAATATTCGTAATGTTCAGCAGTGTGAGACATTAACAAGAAAGGTATCAAAGACATCAGGGCCAATTAAAAATGACTTAGCAAAGCCCGGACCATGCAATCGCGGAAAGTAGGTGCAA
>JAVCKZ010091671.1:0-11688 GCA_034780755.1 Lepetodrilus elevatus
GGGGGGGGGGGGGGGGGGGGGGGCCCTCTCCTCCCCCTCCCCCAAACCCCCACCCCCCATCTTCATAATCATTTCTTGAGATCAAAAGAGGACTCCCTTGAGTGATGGTGATAACGTTGATGCCAGTTTTTGAGGAAATGATAATATTTTAGCGATACTTATAATAACTGTTGTGCCGCGCTGTGGGGAGGGACATACCCAGAGAGAGATGTGATTTGTTTGTTGTGCCCATTAGAAGTCCGTATGTCACCCGGACTATAACAGCTATAATGCCTAGGCCAGACAAAAACTCCTTAATGTCTATGGAGCTACAGAGAAGCCAGGCATCACGTGGATGTCCAAGATACCAGTTCCATTAAGTCCCATCACGGTCTTATCTTCTCTTTTGTGCTGCTGCCCTATGCTGTATTAAACACATTTTGTGGGGTATCGTATCCCAGGTTTGGGGGGATGGTGCCCCAAGACGCGTTAATCACTGATATAATATGACGATACATTTTAAAATGTCTTGTATCTATTTATACATATCTATATGGTTGTCTACCTCATAAAGTAAAGCGTAACACTTCGCTATCAATCAGTTTGGTTGAAATACACGACACTTTTCAAAATTCTAGGATATCAAATTCTAATGTTTTCATAGAAAAATATAATGGATTGCCTGTTTTGTATTTTTGCCGGACCGATCGTGGGAACATGGACGTGTTTTCTTCTACAAGACTTCGTCAGGGCTTTCTACTGCTAATTTGTTCTCAATAATGAAATATGCGAACTTACAGGGATTATCCTGCCACCGGTCTTACCACCGACGCTGTTGATTCTGGAATTGGAAGGAATCTCGATGTTTCCTTTCGGGAAAAATCACCGAAAACAAAACATATTGGAAAGAAAAATTCAGGTTGTGTTTTGACACTGGGTATGAGTTTGTTCCTCCCCGGGGGGTGCAGCGGTTCCCATCGGAGACGGCGGGCTGGTGGGAGGATGGGAGAGGTGGTCGCTACTTGAGATGAGTTGAAGTCCAGACATGGAAGAGGGCCAGTGGCAGGGAGATGTCTTGACCCCAGTTTCATTTAGCTAATGTGCTCATAATTGAACACCAGTGTGGGAAAAGATAGAATGCATTATCCGGAGATCTTCACCTGCTGAGCCAAAGACTGATAATTGTGTTTTGGCAGAAACACGTGGATGAAGTCCTGTACTAAAACATCTGGCTCTGTATGAGACTGCACTGGTAGACTGCACTGGTAGACTGCACTGGTAGACTGCACTGGTAGACTGCACTGGTAGACTGCACTGGTAGACTACGCGACTACTTCAGTAGACCTATGCCCTGATTTCGCTGACATGTCCAGCAACTTTTCTGTCATAAATTTAAACCTGTTGATATTAACACAATAACATCATTCACTCTCAACTTGTTTTCCCATACACTGTTGAACTATAAGTGGAGTGTTTTATTATGATTATGTGGCGATTTTGTTTGATCTTTTCTTTTCGCTGTTTATATAGTTCAAGAAATACATTTCTGTATAAATTCCAGTCTTATGATGTCTGGAAATGTGTTGAAATCCAGAATTTGGATTCTGTACTAAACAATAGCGTTATCTAGTTTGGCTTCCAAGTTAGAAATGATTATATTTGAGGACAAGTCCTGCCGGTAGGACAGCAAGCTCCCCAGACGAGGACAACAAACCAGTAATCACAGAGAGGACACACAAGTCTGATTGTCCTGTGATTATTGTGGGTGACAACCAGTGGTTGTTTTAACTAGACTAACGAGTGGCGAGACCTCAGTAAAAAGGACCGGCCTGATTGGCAAGTTTCTCGCACGGTTAAGTTCGTAAGTGCGTACTGATGGAACTGGTGTGGGGTCAGAGCAATTGGAACTAATTTCGTCAAGCACTTTCTTCAATGGTTAGGACACATGATTGTTATGTTGAGTCCGCGATCATAAAGATCTGTGATTAACGTCCATTTCAGATGAATCAGGAAGTTCATTTTGACAGGAAGTGAGCTCTACGAGGCCCAGGCTTTGACTCGTCAACTTTAAGCTAATGTAAATTACAGAAATAATAACCTGTGTGCGCTGGTCTAGGCTCTACTGTTCACAATCCCTTGACCCAAACCAGCCGTCATTGTGTGCGGGATTTATCTCAAGCACTGTCGGTTAACTTATCTCAAACACTGTCAGTTAACTTATCTCAAACATTGTCAGTTAACTTATCTAATGCATCTCAAACACTGTCAGTAAACGTATCTAATTTATCTCAAATACTGTCAGTTAATTATCTCAAACACTAACAGTTAATTTATCTCAGACGCTGTCAGTTAACTTATGTCACATACTGTCCTTATCTCAAACAATGTCAGTTAACTTATATAATTTATCTCAAATACTGTCAGTCAAACAATGTGGATTAACTTCTCAAATTTATCTCAAATAGTGTCGGTCAAACACGGTTGGTTAAGTTTTCTCAATACACTGTCAGTTAAATCTTGAACACTGTCAGATAACTCCTTGTTGGTGTTTTTGGTTGTTATCAAGTTAAATTGTCAAATTGTTATCAAGTCAAATTGGTCATGATATATTCTGAGGAATGGAACTCACAGTGGCTCTGGTGTGTTTAACCTTGTCTATGCTAATGACACCTGAGGATGCCTACATATTATTTTATACAATTTACTTCTATCCAAATAATCCTAGTAATTCAAATCTTTACTAAAAATGTTAATTTTTAATGTATATTTTCACACATGGAGACATTTATAATAGTGTTGTGTAGCGTCAATGTACCGGGTACATGTATTATCCAGCGTGAACTGTTCGTAGTGTTGGATATTACTGGCCTGCGATAAGCTTTGAGGCGGAAACGAAGGAAAAACTGTTTGCTAATTAACAACTTAACGAGGATTCATCTCATTAACCCAGAGTTCGCAGAGTTTGATCACATATAGCGAATTGTCTGACTCTCCCGTAGCTGTAGTGTTTTCAACTATTTCCACCGACATTGTTGTTGTCCATGCTTTCTTGTCGTGGATAATTAACAACCAGTGCAAGTCTGGTTCGAGACATGGACGTTAAAATGCCACGTGTAAAGCTTTTCCAGGAGGGTATTATCATTCTGTAAGTAACAGTTTCCATTCGTCAGTTTGTTTCACAATTAATGACTGTCAGCTTGAAATTGGCCAACGTCTGTTAGGAATTAGCAAGAACTATGTTGGGTATTTCCGTGCAATGTCATATTGAGACCATTATGTGTCTTGCATAATTGAAAAATCATTGTATGAAAATATTTTGTCATTAGATAGGCACTGACTGAATCACTGCATACTACGAGGCACTGACTGAATCACTGCATACTACGAGGCACTGACTGAATCACTGCATACTACGGGGCACTGACTGAATCACTGCATACTACGAGGCACTGACTGAATCACTGCATACTACGGCACTCGAAGCTAGGAGGATGGGAATGTTACATTGAGGGTTCTTAGATCACTATAAGGAATGCTAACATATAATAAGGCACATCAAGGAACATCAAGGCACACTTGGACCATCAAGGCACACTTGGACCATCAAGGCACACTTGGACCATCAAGGCACACTTGGCACACTTGGACCATCAAGGCACACTTGGACCATCAAGGCACACTTGGACCTAAAAGGCCCTTGGATGCGCAGACTCAAAAAGGCAGACTTGACTACATTGAGGCCTAAAACAATGTGACACAATATGACACAATAATGTGAACAATAAAGTCGCATGTACTTGTAGTCAAAGTGAGGCCTAGATAGGCACATTTAGGCACTATCAGTATCATTCTCTAAAAGGCACTGCCACACTGAGGCCCAACAAGGCAGATTTTGGCGTCTGCGGGCTAAATAAAGCAACACGTAAATAAAGCCACACTTAGACACCCCAAGGTAAATAAAGCCACACTTAGACACCCCAAGGTTAAAAAAGCCACACTTAGACGCAGCTGAGATTACACTAAGATGTACTCGTCCTGTTTGGATGACGGCATTGTTATGGCACGCCGACCACCACGGCACGCCACCACGGCACGCCAGTCCCTGGGTGCAGACAAAGGTTGGCGATGCCGCCGTGACAATTGTCGGCGTGTCAATGTGTTTCCTCAGGTAGATAACACATCGCTACCACCCGTCTTCCTCACACCTGGTGTCAACAGACGTCCCGTGTTCCGACTCGGGAACCCACCCCGCGCCACTCGCGCAACAATGGTGTTTAGCATACGTAGGTAAAAAGATGCATTATTTTAACTCTCGTTGCTTAGTGTCGCACGGCGTCGCGACCGCCCGCTAATCTGGAGTGTGTGGGAGCTTAGAGGTCGGAGGTCACGTGCTCGGGGTAGCCTCAGCTCGAACATTCTTCCCGTAATCCCCGCAATTGTCAGGAGTAAACTTATACATATTTCCGGGTCGTCATGTACATATTACCTGGTGGGTCTAACAGGTGCCCTAATGCCAGCCACTGGGCCCACAAACAGCAGTAAACAAAGCTTCTCTTGCCATCTCCACTCCGTATTTACTCTGAGATTCCGCTGGGATTCCGCTGGGATGTCGTGGAACCCGACAGTTTTACCTCCGCTCAATCCAGACCCCAGGATCGTAATACCATTGTACTTTGTCGCTCTCTGGAAATACTGCGGTGAGCGTCGACTCATCCTGGAGAATTTGGATAATTATTTTGTGTGTCGGTGTTAGGAGTTGCCTTGCATAGCTGCCACTCGGCCGTCAAATCAAACAGATTATCGCTCAGCGAACAAATAGCGGCCAACCTCCAACACTGCGCAAAGTTAATCTCCTGTCTGAAATTGAGAGCCGTCAATTATTTACTAGATATTTCCAGCAATATTTTTGTCTTCTGTGCATTTGTGAAAATAATTAACATGGAGATGATGACAACGTCTGAAGATGTGGTGTTAGTGTTAGACGACGGAGTCTGAAGATGTGGTGTTAGTGTTAGATGACGTCTGATGTTAGTTCGTTTTCAATGTCTGCTTTTTGAACAATTGTACTTATCTTTTTATCCAGGGTCTGAAAAATTTACCTTTTTATTGCGATCATGCTGGTTGCAGTATGTACCGGTACTACTGCAGAGCAGTTATCACCCTTTGTTTGTCAGTACCAGCTAATGCTTGCAGGTTTACTGCAACGTTCAGTGGTACAAATTATACAGGTTTCACCATAATTTTGTAAAATAATCTTGAAAGTGACGCTGAATCTATATTTTAAAACATTAATAAAGAAAATGAAAACCATTGTCCTTCTAGTACTCTCTGTATTTTGGTAACTGTCTATAAATCTATGATACCTTTTCGCACTTGAAAATTAAATACTGGTCTGTAAACTGCCAATTGGTTTCAAAGTAAGAGATAGTAACCTCCACACTTAATATTAAATGGATATTTATATTTAGAAATCCTTTTAACTATTCAATGACTCCCTTTTTGAACATATACACAAAGATTAAACCCTCAAAATGAAATGGGAAAGGTCAAGAATGGTTGGTGTGGAGAGCCCACACAAACAGTTACCACGTTACACTATCTCTATGTTTGTCCATTTACTAAAAACTGTCTGTATGCCTATGTTTAGTCTCCGTCCAATCGGAGTTCTTCACCAGACCTTCATCCATCTACGTCTGTGAACATCTTCCAATGGCTTTGATAATGAAGAATGTGTATTCTAATGTATTTGATACGGCGGCGGGTCGCCAGATCTGTTTCCATCTGCTGTCACTTAGGCCGACTCAGACTTCACTATTTATCTGCCAGAAAGGAAACGTGTCCCTGAAATATGCAAGGAAGCGACATTGCAGACAAAACATACAGAACTAAAATTCATCATTTTCAAGCATATGGCAAGTCGGCTCCCAACATGCAGTGATTGAATGGTGTGTGATTGTTTTAACAACTCCACGTTCTTCCGATGTTGAAGTGCAATGGAAGTTTTGTTTGCACGTGTGTCTTTAATATCTATGAGGGGGTTGGGGAGATCGGATACATTGCTTAACTTGTTGGACATTGATGAGTATGAAAATTGATACCAGCCTATGTGCAAGATGTTCACAATAAAGTAAACTGTTGTGTTAATGAATTGTTTATACCTTAAAGAGTATCCTATATATGATTAATTTGTAACAGTATTACAGTGAGGGTTAGGGTGATCTGTTTATATAGGGAGAGTTAGGGTGATCTGTTTATATAGGGAGGTGAACTGACAATAGCTGTATACAAGGTGTTTAGAATTAATTTGTTTGTAAACTTTTTTTCCCGGATTATGGAACCATTTTATACCATAGAGATACTATACTGTAATTGGATTTGAACCAGAACTTTGTTATTTGTAGTCCGACACTCTATTCACACCCTGTTAATGCTACGTGTACTAAGAAAGACTTTGTTAATGTTATCTTACGTGTGGGAGTAGTTTTGGACTAAAGCAAGGATCACTTCTTTTTCCATGTCTGTTTATTTGTTTTATCATCTGTTGCTTCATTTAGTCATTTCTATGAACTGATAATTGGGATTTTATTCATTACAAGAAGTAGACGAAGTAATATCAGCGCATGTCGGCCTTCTACATAGGTAGATGCTGATTAATACGGGAATTTATCTTCCAACTGGCTTGTCTTAAAATTACTTCTCGTTTTTTTTTTCTTCAGCAATATTGTTTTGCCACTCATGTTTGGTGTGAGGCAAAAACAACAACCGGATGTTAAACGTGAGCGAGTATTCTGTAAGTTTTATTGTTTGTGCTGTTTCTTGAATTACAATCATTGTGTTGGAGAGGTGCAGTGCGAGGCTCTGGCAATACGGCCGACAGGTGGCGCTGCTATATCGGGACGTAATACGGACAACAGCCCGCTTTATTGCCAGTTCTTTCTTTGCAAAGATGTTTTGTAAGTTGCGGTGATTCATGAAAGAAATAAGTATCGCTTTTGATTATTTCCTGTGCTGGTTTCGTTGTTAGTAATGAGGAAAGCGGTGCCAAGCCTTGTTGTGCCGTGTTGTGCCGTGTTGCATTGGCTGTGGATAAACATGCCATACTCTGCCGTTAGTTAGGTGAGAGGAACTACACAAATTGAGCTTTTGTTTGGAAAAGAAGAAGGAAAAAAAGCTATTCATCTGTATATTGGCAATAGTAGCATCATCTGACAGCTTTATGTCAGTTACTTAACACCGACACCTAGAGGAATAGCTGTGGCCCAAACACTCCACTGATGTGTCAATACACTCTCTGTCTCTGTCTCTGTCTCTGTCTCTGTCTCTGTCTCTGTCCATGTCTCTGTCTCTGTCTCTGTCTCTGTTTCTGTCCCTGTCCATGTCTGTCTCTGTCTCTGTCTCTGTCCCTATCCCTGTCTCTGTCTATGTCTCTGTATCTGTCTCTGTATCTGCCTCTGTCTCATGTCTCTGTCTGTCTCGTGTCTCTGTCTGTCTCATGTCTCTGTCTCTGTCTGTCTCGTGTCTATGTCTCTCCCTGTCTCTGTATCTGACTCTGTCTCATGTCTCTGTCTGTCTCGTGTCTATGTCTCTGTCTCTGTCTGTCTCTGTCCCTGTCTCTGTCTCGTGTCTCTGGTAATACAGTTTACATACAAGTAGTGTTAGCCCATGTCAACAACCTTGACCAATGGCAGCGACTGGATCATTACACCGTATTAAACAATTTAAAAATTATTATTATTAATATTATTATTACACTTTATGAAACAATTATTATTATTAATAATATTTATTATTGTTACACATTATGAAACAATTATTATTATTATTATTATGTTTTATTATGTTTTATTATTATTATTATTATTATTATTATTATTATTAATATTAATATAATTATTACACTTTATGAAAAAAGTATTATTAATATAATATATATACATTATGGAACAATTATTATAATAATTATTATTATTATTATTATTATTATTATTATTATTATTATTATTATTATTATTATATGAACTCAAAGTACATCTGTACCAGCAAGAGGCTTTAAAGTAGCCAGTATCTTTCCTGATCTATATGCCACTGAACATCTGTGGATGTGTATTATTAGTACACTATAAGTACACTATCCTATTTTTATTATTATTATTGTTATTCCTATTATTATTATTATTATGTTTATTATTATGTTTATTATTTCTTATTGTTAGTTTTATTATTGTTATTTTAAATATTTACAAATATTTGTATTGGTAATTTTATTAGTTTTAATATGATTATTATTATTATTAATATTATTGTTATTGTTATTGTTATTGTTGTTATTATTATTCTTATATATTATTATCAAGTTTTTACTAGTAATTCACTGCAGGCTACTATGCAATTAGATTGAAAAAGAACATATTTGACAGGAGACAACAGGCGTGAGAATGAGAATTACACGAGAACACATTGCACAGATACAAGTATGTATTCTCTGGGAACTTCTGACATAACTAATCTGTAATATTCCGTTTAGATGCCTCATTTCTCAGCCATGCCACACTGACTCTGTAGCTACTTGTCGCGGACTCTCACCATATGCCCCTGAAGACGACGGCCGGGCCATAGATGAAAGCCCTGGCTCTCCTCAACACATTAACCATATGTGTGGTTGTAATTTGCCATTGTTTATTTTGCCAACCCGAGTAATAGCTGAGAAGGAATGCTATTGGTTAATTAGCGAGGCTCTACCATAATACAGGGGGATTGTTTGCCTCTGGTTTAGGGATATTTGAAGAAAGGTAATCGGGGAGAGTTGTAGTCGGAGGAACAAAGGCTGGGATGCAACAAAGGCTGTAGTTACTGTGTGTGTGGGTAACTCAACATTGTAGTTACTGTATGTGTGGGTAACTCAACACTGTAGTTACTGTATGAGTGGGTAACATCATGGTCGTATATGTCCACTGTAACATCTGAAGACAACAAATGGGAATAGTTCCGTTCTCATTACCAGGATCAATCAGTGCCAAGCTTGTACATTTACCGGGATCAGCTGGTGCCAGACTTGTTGCACATCAGTCCAGTGTCTCATGACCATAGTTACACATCAGTACAGTGTCTCATGACCATAGTTACACATCAGTCCAGTGTCTCATGACCATAGTTACACATCAGTCCAGTGTCTCATGACCATAGATGAGATGTCTAGGGGCAGGCTGCTTTCTTCACGAAGAGGAACAGTTTCACATTCATGTGGTGGTCAGATTGCCTTTTATGCTGTGAGTGTAGTTATGCTGTGAGTGTAGTTATTTATGCTATGAGTGTGGTTATTTATGCTGTGAGTGTAGTTATGCTGTGAGTGTAATGCTATGAGTGTAGTTATGCTGTGAATGTAGTTATGCTGTGAGTGCAGTTATACTGTGAGTGTAGTTATGATGTGAGCGTAGTTATGCTGTGAGTGTAGTTATGCTGTGAGTGTGGTTATGCTGTGAGTGTAGTTATGCTGTGAGTATAGTTATGCTGTGAGTGTGGTTATGCTGTGAGCGTGGTTATGCTATGAGTGTAGTTATGCTGTGAGTGTAGTTATGCTGTGAGTGCAGTTATGCTGCGAGTGTGTTTATTTGTTTTATTTGTGCCTGCCACAGGTCATGTGTTTTCCCGTAATGCACGGTTGCTCTGGTTTCTCCTCCCCTCATAAGCATATCACCATAATATGTCACTTCCATATTGTGTTAAATAGCTTAAATCTGCTTTAAACTCTCGTTCATTGTGCCTTCCTTAGATTGTTTTAGGAAATCGTTTTAGGAAATTGTTTTAGGAAATAGTTGAAGTGGCCATAGACCTCTATTACTGTGTATATCTGTCTGCTGGGGTAACTCTGAGGTCTACTCTGATGTCTACTCTGATGTCTACTCTGATAGTTATGCTTGCTATTTTAGACTTTAATTGGCCAATATTATACATTTCTAATATCATATTATTGCAATCAGAAAGTGGCGCTATACGAGTCGGAGGCAATGTTAACATGTATCGTGTTACATAATTAGCACACAGAGTTGTGAAAGGCCATTTCAAATTACAACTGTTTTGCTACTACATCATATATTTTGAGAGAATTCCTCATTTGAGAGCTTTGATTTGATGTCCTACAAGTATCTTTATCTTGAGAATTGTCAAACTTGTTGAAGACGGACGAGATTGATAGACACCTTTGTCAATGTCGAGCGCTCGCAGGAAATAATAGTCAAAAGTGACGTGTTTTTGTGCCGTGGTAATGAGTTGGAAGTTCGCTGGGATAGTCGTTCTTGCTCACTTTCACTTCCCACACCAAATGTGTCGTAGAACATATGTTTTTCTGAACGGATTTTCAATGTTGTTCTGCTCTGTTCTGTTCTGTGAGAGCTTCTTTGTGTTGAGGAGAGACAGAGCGCTGACGATGTGAACAACTTACGATCTGTGGAGAGCTTTTCTTATTAGCAACGTTTGTAGGAGTTCATTACCGCAAGACAATAATAGGACGTCTCTCTTTGTCCATAACAACAGACAGGGTTTTGTTGCAAAAAAAACCTGTGCTTTGTCTCACAAATGACTATATGAGAAAGTTATATGTATACCATATGTTGGCTTACTCAAAAAAATGAAGTTCTTTAAATATTTATAATTTCAATATGTTTAAATAATAAACTAACATTTACAAGGATGTTTCAAAGTTTTATGTTTTACGAAATTTGGTATCTATGAATTTAGTTAGTTTTGGGAATGTTTCACTCGCACTTAGAACTACAGGAATTGAGTGCACACATATCCATTGACCGGGGTAATAATATAAGCACTTTGAGCATACCTAGTGTGTAGTTTGGCGCTATACTATATAACTGGACACATTATTATTATTATTAATGGAATAATAAAAAAAGTATTAAGAATCTTATCTATATTTTTACTGCTAATAATACTGGCTTCTACACAGAAAAGACAGAAGAGATTTAAGAACTGTGTAGAACTGTTCAGTAAATGTGAATGTGATACTTGAGCTCTGGGCTCATTGGTATAGAGACTGACCATTGGTTACAAATAGTACTTGAACCCAGTTGACTGGCAGGATTTTGGAAATTAAACACATATTTAAAATTGGATTAGAACACATTGAGACCTGTTTCTCGTTTCTTGTGTCAGATTAATGTCAGATATTTCCAAAACGTCGCCAGCTTTTCTTTTAGCGGAATTCTTCAACCTCCTCTCTGAGATTTCTGGAAATCCTAAATAATTTGAGAATCTCGTCATGACGTTGACTGATGTAACGCGACAGCTTCACGTTAAAAAAATAAATAGCTTTCATGTAGGAGAAAGATTTTGGTTGTATCTGATACAGCGAGACTATGATTGTTGTGATTTGGAGGGAAACAGGGGCAAGAGAATCGTTGAAAAAGTGTTAACCATATCACATCCAGCTCTAATTATCATCTACCTACCGGGTACCCAGTCACGGCTATGGGAAGAAATTAAAATAGTGTCGTAGGAGTAGATTAGACTGGTGTGACTGATGCAGTGGAAGGGGAGGTGGGTGAACATGCCTAAGAATCGGCAAGGTTGATTAGAAATGTTTTTAGGTAAATACCGAAGCAGATTTATTACAAAGACTTGTTTTGACTCCAAGCCTTGCTTTTCTTCCTAGTGGCACCCCCCACCCCCACCACCCAGCACCCCCACCCCCGACCACAC
>JAVCKZ010091682.1:0-11688 GCA_034780755.1 Lepetodrilus elevatus
CACACACACACACACACACACACACACACACACACACACACACACACACACACACACACACACACACACACATAACGGGTGGGTCTGATTGTCATGGATGCACACAATCATGACACCTCAATCAAACGCCAACGCACACGCAATGGATCCGGTCCTGTACAGGAAGATACTACCAGAGTGGGTGGAACCATACACCGACCAGACGAGGGTACCAACTGAAGGAAAGACGCGTGCATTATTACACGATATTAATCTCGTCTAGTAACACGTTGTACGGGCTTTCTCATCTAAGTTATATAATACAAATGCCGCTCTCAATTCATGTAATTTACATATATATATAATTATGTTATAAACATGTTAGTGATAGATATTATAGGACGTACATTGACAATACTTAGAATTAATATAATTAAGCGGGAGCCTGACGTCAATGTTTGCGAAAGTTGCCTTTCTGACGCGATATTGATATATAGGATGAGTTGTCTGCACTGTGGCAATGCAGTTATCATCCTTGGTCTGTCAGCACCAGTTTTCCTGTTCATAAGTGTGTGATACTATTTCCTGTATATAGATATTATTTCCTGTAGCCTATATAGCTCAATGCATATATGTATTGGTTATATTTAGAGCGTGACTGAACTGACGGTGTAATTAAAAGAAAAATACGTACCTTATATTTTAGTAAAAGCATAGGCAATGGGAAGTTGGCTCCCTTTTCCTTTTTCGATATTCAAAATATTTTATTTTCTGAATAAGGAGCTAGTGTTCTACGGCCCTTGATGGCATTGTTGTTGGTCACATGACTACAATTATTTGCTACAGGGAACCAGTTTTTAGCTATCCTATCATTTTATCTGCGGCACGGAACCACTAGTGCAATATTTTATATTTATTGAATGGGTGTTTTGCACCATCAAACTCTATGTTATGTGATAAAGTACAATATATTTACCAATATCATCTGAATATTTTTAGCTAACCATATTCTAAAGTATTATAGCGATAAAAGCGTTTCACGATCATTCAACTTGCGTACGCTGGTAGTATGTTCTTCAAATTTGACTGATAATGAAGTGTAGCTACGCCTGTACTGAGCAACGGAACCCAGATCGAATTGAATTAATTCGAAAATGAAGAAGTTTTATACTTTTAAAACTAAGAAACATATTTACTTTATCTTTAATTATATAAATAATTTAGTCTTATAATAGCACCTTATTTTCTTTTCTTGTCCTCTGCATATCTAACTCTGTATTGTTTTCCTCTAGGAACGATATATAAATAACTAATTACCTATCCCTTACTTCTTTAATAAAATATATTCAAATACACAGATTGCTTGTAGAGATACGCCTATAGCTTATGTACATATATAGAACAACATGCTACAGGATATTCTCTCGAGGAAGATAGCATGAAATCAAATGTAATCTATATATACCCTGTAGTTTTTATTATAGTTTTATAGTATAGAATAACACATAGCCTATAGGCCCAAGAACCTGGTATATCATGCTACGTATATGTAGTGTGGTAGGTGTCATGCTATATATATTTTGGAGGAAGGCGTGTTATATATACAGTAGTTTGGTAGATGTTTTGATAGAGCCTTGCAATATTATCATCAACTATAGTTGGGTAGATATCACGAAATAGTCTAGTAGAAGTATATTGACACACGCTCAACAACATCAATTTGGTAAAGTCCATGACATCGTTTGGTAGAGGTCATGATGTAGTTTGGTAGAAGTAATGCTATAGTTTGGGAGAGGTCATGCTAGTTTGGCAGAGATCTTGATATACTAGTATAGTTTAGTAGAGGTCACGACGTACTCTGATAGATACTGAAGTTTGGTTCATTCCCGGGACCATTGATATATTCCAATATGAGATTTCTTACAAAATTGTCTCTCGACATTTAGTAAGAAAATAACATCATATAGAATCGCAAAAAGAATAATCGTAAAGTACGTATTCAACAAACATAACAGGAATTCAGCTAGATATGCATAACACAATGTTTCCTACTTGGCTTCCACAGCCTTATGGAACTGGTCGATCAGCAGTAATTAAATAGCTATGACTCTTGGTAAGTCATCAGCTTTCTGACGGGTGTATATATATATATATATGTGTGTGTGTGTGTGTGTGTGTGTGAGAGAGAGAGAGAGAGAGAGAGAGAGAGAGAGAGAGCGAGAGCGCGTGCGTTTATGTGTACGCGTGCGTGTGTGCATACTTCATAGACGTTTAAGAATGACGTATCACGTGATTTGGCTAGTTTAAACATAACCAATACTAGTAATTAAAACAACCGCATGTAAACTGTTACCTTGCAGTGTGAGATTGCAATTGCAACCAACATTTTGTTTCTTTATTTGGCTTGATTGGCTAGATCTCGTAGTTCACGAAAGTTCAACTGGATACAAATAACAGGGTATCGTTAGATCTGGATGTTGTAGATCTAGAGTAGGAGAAGGAACAAGATTCAAATTTAATCAAATCGAATTAAATGTATTTTGCAAACACAATTCCGAACGTTTCCGTGGGGAGTGGGTATTATTTTAGATTCGATTTAGTTTAATATAGTGTTTCACTATACTATCAGATATACCGGTATATATACAATGTATATATTTGATGTTAGGATTAGATCTTAGTTTCCTCTTGTGTGAAACTTAATACAGCGTGTTGAAAGACTGATAATTCTCCATGTTGAAATATACATGCTCAATGGACAATGCATCCCTTATATGGCAGTTACAATTAGAATGGTATATACTTAATACAAATTCGTGTTCCTATTTATAAAACATGTTACCCTGATGTGCTGTAATCGCAAGGTATTCTCATAGATTTTTCTGGATTTGAAATACAATTATTGTAGTAAATAAAAACGTTGTGATCCGAAGAAGAAAACAAATCATAGTCGGGTACATTAATTCGTAAAATTACGTATCGAGTTCCTCTCGCTTGCTGGAGCGAAAGAAAAGAATCTATTGTTAACACAGCTCCATAATACCTGCATACAACGATACCACCGAGAAGACGTACTGTCGACTGAAAATACAGATGGGACGTCACGCGTACTGAAGGAAGACCATGGAACTCTTACGATATCAAAACATCGTTCAACAATTCAAGTATACAGTCGCGTGCCCCTTCGTTGTCAAAAACAAACATTAATTATCGTAGTTGTCGATTTTATGGACTGAAAGCTAAATCTGTCAACAGTACGGTATGTGCTTCCGTGTGTCCACGCGTAGTCTGGTATAACAAGAAAAGAAGAAAAGGATTAAAAAATGTAGGTCGCGAATGTATTAATCGACGATGTCGTTACAATTTAGCCCCAAACCATAGAATCAGGAGTCAATGAAAGAGAATGGTTATTTGAGTGATTTTACAATTATTCGGTAACTCTTTGAACTTTGTAAACATTCCAAATCCATACATAAGTGATAAAATCATGTTTAATTTGCTTCTGTTCATTTAATTTCGAAAACTTTCTTCAAAGGTTGTTCCTGGATATCCATTTAATTGGAGCCCTGTAGGGCAAATTGACACAGAGAGTTGAGGAGAGGATGACAAGCCAAGATTGTTGTAGGTCTATTGACTCCATAGCACACAGCCAGCCTCTTGTAAAACTAACCAAGTTCTGCTGTAGTCTCCAAACCTCCACGCCGGGGGCAGAACACACGTGCTAATAGAATTTTATCAGACGACGTGTACATGGCTGCTAGATTTACCAATGGTGCCTCTCACGTCCAGCCTTCATACTTGACCAAATATGTCTTAATTTTGTTTGTCACTTAGCGTTAGCACAATTATCAGAATGCTTAGAGAAGGATTGGTAAAGAGACGCCGTCCCGTGATTTACCTAGTGGAACATAGACGACAATTCCTAACTTGAAAACGAGAATTCCCAAGTTGCAAATCGAGTTATTCTTAGTTCTCTGTAACTAGCCTATTACCAGCGGCAGCAGTCGGGTGGAGGGCGGCGCGTCACCAGGGCAACCACCACATCATTAGGGCGAGGAGGGAGAGAAACAATCAGGGGACGTGTATACTAGACGTGGGTCGCTGTCATAGTCTGGCGCAAAACACGCTTCTTGATTAGTTCGCGCCGACTACGTCACTTCCGCCCGGGGTATTAACGGCACTATAAGGCTGGTTGACACCGACTTATACCGAGGGAGAGGACGGGCCACCATACAACGTGAGTAACAAAGTGGTTGAAAACTTGGCCAAACTATCTCACGGAATACGAGACAAGGGAACAGCGACACAAACAAGATAAACAGGAGGTAAGAACGGACGTACTTTCAAATAATATTATTATCAGGTATATACATTTTCTGTCTTATTTCGTAAGAAAACATCAAGATAATGACTTGAACATGTCTTTAAAGTTTGATTAGCGGTAAATAAAACCACATAGATACATAGTAATGTTGTCAAAGTATATACCATCAAATACTGATCGAGCGTAATTGTAGATACTTTGATCATAATACTGTTCTATAAAATCGATAAAGAAAATTTCAGTAGGCATACATGAGCGGTGATAACGTTGAATTACGCGCTAACTAGACAAAAATACAAGAAATGAAACAAGAATAAATACAGGCTATTGATGTGTACAATTATTACATACCAGTATGTAATTCTATTTACCTAATCATACATCATAGCATCCGGGATTCTTTTGAAAAATTGTTATTGTTATATTTAGTCTTCTGTAATTAAACTATTTATCTGTATTTATAAACACGTTTATCTGTAAACTTCAGTGTGTGCCTTACAAGACAATATTCTTATTATTATTAATAATAATGATACAAATAATAATATTAAAAAAATAATAATCCGGTTATACTACTAGTACTACTACTACTACTACTACTACTACTACCACTACTACTACTACTACTACTACTACTACCACTACTACTACTACTACCACTACCACTACTACTACTACTACTAATAATAATAATAATACTAACAACAACAACAATACTACTACTGCTACTACTACTATAGATAATAGTACTAATAATGATAACAATACTAATGATAATAACAATAGTGATGAAAATAAATGAATAGCCTAATACCGTTGACTGTCTTACATTGTGCAATTTACGGAACTTATTAAATATTACTGCATCGGCTATTTACAGTCGAGTAAACGAATCACTCGTGCCTACAGAATTAAATCAACACTCGTGTTGTGTGAAGTTTCGATGGCACTTCAATAGTGGATGCCCAACTCATGTGACGGAGATTTTAACGGTTCACGAAGAAGTAAGCCACAAGAACATACGGGTTCTCTGGTGTGGCCACATGCTCCGTGATCCTATCCTGTACAGCTAGCTCCCATTGCTAATCTGCGGACCATTTCACAGCCCGCGGACCAAGATAATCCTTCCACGGAACAAGATTGGAACAGTCAATGAAACCATCTACTAATCATGTTTCACCCGGCGGCAATCTAAACATTCAGAAAAGAATATGTTTCTATAGCTACCGGTGTCACCGACGTAAAGATTTTGCCCCCAAAAAATCAAAACAAACTGTCTTTTAAGCATGAATACTAATTATAAATAGTAAATATACCGGGTAAAAAGTAATAATTATAAAAATCGCAATAACTATTATAACTATGAATTATATAATGAATTCCTCAAGACTGAAATGTGATTAGATATTTGACTAGGTGAATGGGTGACGCTTTGCTCTTATGGTATATTAGTGCGGTACTGTCAGTACTGTTGTCATTATAGGTGTATAGTATTATATACAATGTATGTGTTCTTGGAATAGGAAGACAATCTGCATTACCATGAATCATACCACATATATACATGTACTGGTAAATACAGTGTATACAGTTGTCAGAGAGATTGAGACAGACTCAGATTGCGGTGCTTTGTCAAAAGAAACTACAGTGTTGCAACACCACGAGCTTGATTACTATTCTTAGCTTGCTAAAATACGTTCTTTCTTTTAGTTTTACATCACTTGATGAAACCAACTAGTATTTACATTTGAATTGTGCTCCGTAGTTTGTATCATCAGCTCGTCAGCTCCCGGCGATAGTGCCTGTGTAGTTTCTAACAGAGTCGTCCCTGTATAGTGTCATTGAACAGGGCATACTGAAATTGAAGCAAGAGTCTTAAAGAAAACGTTGAAGAAAAACTATCGCCTTTTTGGTGGGCCTGGGGATTATTAAGCGATATGTTGTAATTATTTTGTAAGTCAGCATTCGATGTCTCGTCATTACAGGCAAATTAAATGATGAAGCACTCCAAGTGAATTTCGTTAAAAATATTTTCATTTGTCTACTTTGGCTTCTGCGCGGATGACGAGAGTGGAATGTGTCACACGCGCGTTCTAACGCGGATTTGAGTGGCTCTAAAAGGGTTAGGGTTTCTTAAACACCTCTGGTTTGTTTCCCTAGCAATTAAAGAAGAAGCAGAACGATTGTGGAACCACAATCAATTGTAATCAGCAACAGATCCCTGTCAGTCTCTGTTATACACGCATGGTTCGGGGAAGACTTGTACTCAGAACCATTCATAAGAAGATTTACTGCAGTCGGAACTTCGTCAAATGTGGATACATATCAGAGCGTCACAGAGGCAACATTGGAAGAACATCGCAATCTTTGGGGCTTTACAAATTTATACTGGAAACAGTGAAAGAAACTTCCTGTATTATGTCAGCCAGTGACGCCATTCTCAAACATAATTGATAGTTAACGTTGTTTTGTCTAATGTTTTAGGTGGGGTATATTGGATTAGAGCTTTAACCTGTTTACCACAAGCACATATAACTGATTACGGAATTCTCAAGGAATCTGATTTTCTTATCAGGTTCCCAACAAATACCACTTTAAGATTACAGAATACCCACATGTGCATTTACACTTTATCTATGAAAACTATATATATATATTATTCTGTGTATCTTCTTGTTTTATATATATATATATTACAAAATTGATTTACCGGTATTCTCGGGTTCTTCAGTTGATATATATTCACATTCTCAACTATGTACCTTTCTATAGCTACTCGTCTTTTCATTTTGATTTATGGTTTCGTATTGAACAAAAACCTTGTGAATTTCTAGTATATTTCTATTAGGCTGGTACACAAATATTACGTGGGGACACATCTATAGAAACAGTATTGTCAGGCCTATGTTCCTGCTGATAGTTTATACTTGGAACCAATCTAGACTCTGCTTTACTGAACATAGACAATTTAACTGCTATAATTGTATTTCATTGTGACAGTGTTTCACTCAATAAGTAAACTGAAGACCTTTTCCAGAAATATTAATTACTTTAAATATCTAATCACTTTTTATGATCCACACATTATTCTGTCTATGTATCAATGATTACTTACGGCGAGATCGACCCTATTTGTGAAAAGGATAAAACAATAAAATACCGTTACAGTAGCGATAAAGGATACGTCTACAGTTTTCATATTACTAGTATAAGGATACAGAGAAATAGTCCAACATCCTCATCAAACATAACACTTCCTGTAGAGGAAATATTGTAACAAATTGAAATCTGGTTCTGACATATGATTGTCTTTCTCATAGAGTGTCGTCAAAATAGTTCTTCTTAGCGTCTTTACTTATCGGGAATTCAGTTCAGCAAGTCTAGATTTCTGAAGATCAAGCCCCGAGATTACGAAACTTTTCTGAGTACGTTTTTGTGCTCAACTCACGTGCTATGCTAAAAACGTTTTATGAACACAATTCTGAGTTGAGTATGAACTCGTACTAAATAGTATAAATAATTTCAGCTGTTCCTTTCATATAAATATAATACCAATCAATAACATTTATGTCTAAATTATTTACTTTCAACCTATAATCATGAGACTGGACAATCTAGCGGTTGACTGTTGCAGGGCACCAATGTCGTAAACTATGACAGGTTTTAGTGTATCATATTTCAATAGACCCTAGACGTAGTTTACCTACACATTCCCAATGAAAGCCTGGACCTCTACACTACTGTAACTGTGGTAGTCGCCCGTACAGAGCATAGTAAACTCTAGCACGAAGCTTACATATGACAGGTTGATTTGATAGTACTATTTAATAATGTACTACCGTCAGTATCATTGCTCAGTACACGGTGCTGTCATTGGCTCTGACAACGTTCACGCCTATGTTGAAATTCATCTGTAGTCAGATAGGTCTATGCATAGACATTGCATACATACTAGTATATTGTGTGACACAGGTCGATACAATACAAAAACACACCACTGTGAACAACTAGACCACATTGATTTGTCATCAGCACTTGAAGTTATTGTTTTTACATTAATGATGTATTTTTTTTCTAATTGAATAATAATACCTACAGTTGACAATGGTTTACATGTTCTGCCAATATATCGTCTTCACCCACTGGAAACAAATATAGACTGTATCGACCTGCATATGCCGCATTTAATTTTATCGTGCCAGTAGCTGTTAGCTTCTTAAAGTAGATTTTATTGTAATGAGTTAAAAGGCACGTAATTGTAGAGCTTATTGACAGTATTGTGAGGGGACATTGTAGACTACAACACTAGGCAGATATAGACATAACCGGGTGTTCACCGTTGTGGTGGGTCGAGATTACTTCTGTCAAGTATGCATTCAGTTGTTTCTTATTAGTGGTCCATATTATATTTTCCTTTGTGTTATCTACCTTGGATAAGAATGGTGACGAGAGAAGCGTGTCGTAATTCTAACGTATCACGCAATGTTCATTGTTATAGAGCAAGTCAGATTACGCTAAAATCGACCCGCGAAATAAAATGTGCGTTTAAATGGCTGAAAAGACAACCCACGCCTCACTGCTGGAAGACTGTGACGAATAACCCTCATTTTGAAACCAAAATGTGATGCATACTGCATAGCCTATAACATCACTTTTAATAAAATAGTTCATAGCCTAATTCAGCTAGATAACACAGTATACGTACTGTTGGTAGCTGGTGAGTTGACATTCCCAAAATGTCCTATTTCTTGGCTTCAACGGACATTTAGGTGGTGTTCCATTGACAGTTTTGGACGCACATTCTGGACAGGGGGCTGCTCATTTCTAGCTGTTCTGTCTGTACTTTCTGTCCGACGCATGCGCAGTTACAATGTACGGTGTTGATCCTTGGTAACTACGCATGCGAAGGACAGTTAGTACAGACAGAACAGCTAGAAATGAGCAGCCCCCTGTCCAGAATGTGCGTGCAAGACTGTCAATGGAACACCACACTAATCTGCAATTAACCACCACCCTAGAATGCGTGGATCTCATATGTATTTCCGGTTATACCCTATTGCTATTAATGTTGTATGGTGTGTCTACAAACTAGCATACTGGCCTACAGTAACGTCTACGGAACTGTCCAAATGCATGTAAGAAAAGTCATGTATTGTCTACAGAAAGAACGAGTAAACAAGGTATTAACACCTCTTGTAGTATGTGTTGTGTACTGGGGGTATAATGTGTGGACTATTGTACTTATTGTTTGGGTTGCTTATTGATTAATATTGAACGGCTATCGATCTTGTATACATGGCGTAAACAGCTATCGAGCATATCCGCCGGTACCTTAAAGGCATACAATGATAATGGCAGATTAAGTTTTCGTTTTGGCCTAAATTGGATTTTAAAAAATGCAAAGTACTTACATTTAGTATACATATTTATAATCCCGTTTGTAATTCCAAAAATCTTTTCACCGCTGTTATGTAGGATATTATAGGTAAACGTCCATTGCATTTTACATTTCTGCAGTAAAACCCGAAATAATCAGTTGTCAAATCTCAATTTTTTTATAATCTAATTTAGACTTAAAAGGGGTAATTCTAATAATTGAACACGGTCAAAATAATAGTTCGCGGCCATTGGTACCAATACAGCTAGTAGCTATAGATATTAAAACATAATAAACATATTGAAAACCAGTGGGATATGCGGGAAATGTAGTTGATTATCCAATATATTTTTGTAGACAAATCAAATGTACATACTTTCAAGTAAAAACACATTTGACCGTGAAATATGTAAACAAACTAGTGCTTGTATGTATTTAACCCTTTCTATGCTAGAGGCAACCTGAGATGCCCTGCAGAGCAGTAGGCCTACCTGTGTCGAATCCAGCAGACGGAGAGTTAAACATGGCGACCAGTTGTATATCTGGAACTGTATAATAGTAGTTTATCTATGGAACTGTGTACTAGTTTATCAAATATTTAAGCTTCAAAGTTATTAGTCAATGGAGTAAAGAAATTGACTACCAAAAGAGCGATTATTAGATGTAACCATTGGCTGAAAAACATGTGGTGTAACCTAAGGCAAGTACTTGAATTCGAGAATGCCTCTGTTTACCCACCAGAGAGTTAGTACCCGGATGAGATGGACATGTGAATGATAACCCAGATAGCGCCTTGAACAGACAGCTTTGGGTTGTATAGGAAATGAGTAACGTACGTCATTCAGGTCAAAAAGAAATTCCTAAATTAGAGACACATGACATGTATTCAATTCCAAATGTATTTACGTCACAACTAGAGGATATCACTGGAATATCTCCTATCGTAGACTGGATGAAATACTTTTGTATGCAAAGAGTTGACGTAGGCAGAGCAAATTTACTTTGCTATTTATTGCACAAATTCACTTTTGTATGCAAGTTTACTATGCTATTTATTGCACAAATTCACCCACGCGATCACAGCTATCTGTGAGTATATGCTTTTAATGAAATACACTTTGGTAAGTTGGTCAACCAATACCATACCTAATACAAATGCATGTACGTAGGTATTGTATACGTTATTGGGTATCAATGTTGATTCAATTAGGAACCGGTATGCTCACCGTCAGTTTCAATACGAAATGATAATTGATTCTACCACGTTGGAGCAGATTGAAAACGGTTGACAGTGCATTAGTGCCATATTGGCATTACAAAGAATTACAATAGCAATACAAAATGAGAAACCAGTGGTAACGCAATCAGAACACGCCGTAGACACCGGGTGAGCGTTATAACGTCAGCCGCAACAATCGACGTGCGGCAGTAGCGTGCATGTATTGGTAGATTCCACCCGTAATCAGGGCAGTTTCTAATCGCCGTCAGTATTGATTTCCATTACATCGTGATCTCCTTTTTGACTTAATAGGGTGTGGATACCATATTGCAGTGGATACCATAATGCAGTGAATTTGAAGGGCGGTTGAGCTGCGAATTGTAATGTATCACTGGGATAATTTCGACACAGCATTAGTAGAAAGGTTGTAGACATTTTCGTCTAAATTAGTTACATAATTGACTGTCTGGAACGTGTATACCACTCTAAGTGGGCTCAAGAAGTGGAACTGTACTAGTAGTGCTTTCGTAATATCAATAGTAGAACACAGTATTGTTACACGATAGTATTCAACGAGTAGTAGTAGTATATATAGTAGTAGCACCAACAGTAGTAGTAGTAGTAGTAGTAGTAGTAGTAGTAGTAGTAGTAGTAGTAGTAGTAGTAGTAGTAATAATATTAAGTAGTAGTAGTAGTAGTAGTAGTAGTAGTAAGTAGTAGTAGTAGTAGTAGTAGTAGTAGTAATAATATTAAGTAGTAGTAGTAGTAGTAGTAGTAGTAGTAAGTAGT
>JAVCKZ010091693.1:0-11688 GCA_034780755.1 Lepetodrilus elevatus
AATACTTTTGGGTGAACAAATCATGCGTAATTAGTCTCAGATCGAAATTCGTGTGTCCATTATATAGGTCAATCAACTGTGATATTATGCCTTTAAATATTTCAACTACGATGACGAGGTTTGTGAGCATAATTTATGTCTAAGCAACTGAAGAGCTCATAAAATATATTGTAACTCGGATGGTTTACATATTTTAAATTTTCAATATACAATTATAAATATGAGCGAAAAATAATAATTTACACAGTGCAATATTATTTGATGCTCGTCAAATTACTTTGAGATAATCGTGGTATTTATTATCATTAAATAATTAGCATTAGGCAGTATTATAAATATATTATATTAATAATACATGTATGTCTAATGTTCTGTATGACACGTAACCTGGGCCGGTGACTTTTGTGCGGAAATACACATTGCTGTCACAGTGTGAGCAAAACAAAACAAAATAGTACAGATCGTTGTCGAGTATTAACATTTTATACTTCGCATCTGATAAGATTGACACACATAGGTCAAATCAGTATCTGGCATTCTATTCTAAGCACAAACATTTCTCATATAATTAGTCTAGTATGTTAGCGTGTCTGGGGAACGGCCGATCGAGTTCATGTCTGAAATTAATTAGATTGAATTAAGCAACGTACGGATCATAGCAGTACACTGTGTCGCCCTACTACTGCTCATCCTCGAAACAACGGCTATTTTTAATACACGTAACCTATTTGGCAGTATACGTGTAGTCAGCATGGCCGATGTTTCGAGAATTCCTACTGCTTATATTCCGCTAGTCTTAGCTTTTTATTACTTTTGCAAATTTGTCAGTTTGCTATCTTGGTTTAACCCTCTTCCTGCTGGATTAGGCACACAGGCACTGCTGTTTATGACATCTCCAGCAGGGAGAGGGTTATCATCAGCAGTTTGGTTTTATGTCTGCATATTTTCTATTTTTTTATTTATTAAATCATATACATTAACGCTGGCAGTGTATGTATTTGATTTATTATTTTAATACTCTGATTTGTAATCATGTGTTGCACATTACCAAACAAAAAACAAAATCAAAACATATTGTATAGATTATAGATGTTGTAGAGAAAGAGTTTTAAATTAAGCCTACTAGATCTATGTTATCACTAATAGATTTACTATACAAAAATACAAATAAATTAAAATTATTAGATATCAAGACGGTTAACCTTTTTTAATTGAATTTTAAGCTTCCAGTGACACGGATGTGCTTATTGTTATATATATAAATACTAGAGAAACTGAAATAGAGAAAGAGTTAATATAAATCACTAAACCGGAGAAGAAAATAATTAGCAGCGAGGGGGTTAAATGCAACAGTAGCGACAAAAGTTGTCATTAGGGGCAGGTAACTCTGATTATTATGATGTTATAAAAATGTTTCCGGTCTCTTTATAAACGCAGTGTCAGTAGCCAAATATTCAAGGGAATCTGTCATCGCCTGTGCATGTCCACGTAAGTAAGTTATCCATAGCGTATGTATTCATTCTGACAAACTGTGAAATTACCGAAACAACTGGGAAAATACGCTAAACGTAGCTAATCAAGCGATGAACAGCTGATGAGCATCGGCTGCTCCACAGAGCGACATCCTATTTTGTTTGTGTCAAGATTTCAACAGTGTTTGGGGGGCCTGGCTTTGATGTTTTGGCCAGATTTTGCTTGTATTTGCTATGTAAAATAATCACAGGCTTAAAAACTATTACCATGATAACTGTCCAAATAATAGGAGTAGGATATCTAGATCGCAAGCACGAATATTAAATAACGAAACTTGAATGAAATTAACCCTCTAACTCTCTTATCGGTGATGGTGGCTTTGTTTATCCCTCCCAGAAGTGTTGTTCACCAATAAAATGTTTGATAGATCTAGTAATATGAGGCTAACAGTAACAATAAAGTACAAGCACATCAGTCACTACTATTTTGTGTATATCTGCCACAAATATCTGTGTTGCCATCAATCGTAAACAGTTGGTAAAGTAAACAAACATAAAACAGTACGTGCGGAAGTGTAAGGGATCTAGGATATGATTGTCCACACTGCTGTTGTTAGCGATTAAATTTCATTAACCCTTAATAATAGGGTTATATTCGAGAGGTGCCAAGTTGAAATGAGTGTGATGAGGATCTCCTTACTACAGTATGTAAAAAGAGGGAGAAATACCTGCAAGTCGCAAAGCCCGAGGTTATGAAGCAACCAAGTAAACTAGGGGGGTCCAGGGGTACCCCCATGAAATCTGTATAACTGAGACTGCCAAATACATGTTTTCCTGCCTTTTTCGGTCATATTTAGCACCTATAACTCTTCGAAAGGGAACTAACGGTATATTTTAAATTAAAATATTTAAATTTTAAACTTTCATGTGGATTATGGATATAGAAAAAAATGTGTGTAAAAACAAATAAACAAGATAAAACGGTTCTTTTGTGGGAGATTGCAAATCAAAGGCAGGAAATCGGGAGATTGAATTTTGCTATATTTTCGGGAGATCTCTGGATAAATCGGGACACTTGGCACCTCTGATATCATATGATTATTTTAAAGGTTAGTTAATTAACCCTTAGAGTTTGTACTTTTAGTTATTAATCAAACTTCTAAGTTCTACCTACCGCATTATAGTTGCATATAGCTTTACTCGATTTCATCAAATTACTTGTTTTGTAATTTGCACAGTGAGCATCACAAGTATTAAATAACTATTAATTTACCTTTATTTGCCTAGCTACTATTTTTCTCGTTCTTTGGTCTAGACAGTATGCAAACATTAGACTCTAGAGCTATATTGAATGACAAGTACCTTTCCGCACTGTTTACTTTGTGTACAAAGATTAGAGAGTGACATGAATTCATGGTATGCACCTGTGTTGTGTCGTGCTAGTTATTCAGTGTCATCTGTATAAAATAACCTTCGCCATCAACCAGGATCCTTTGGGTCGAGGAGCCCATTACACCAGAAAGATTAGTTTCCTGTTGGAAATGGTGTTGGTTATTGAGGTGATATAATTGTAGCTCTAAAATTCTATGTCTACATTACCACTAGTCCTTGGTCCTATAGATATATCTACACGCTCCACTGCACTTTGCTTTACTATATAATATATAATCGGATTGCAACTTGCGTAGCATAAAGGAGACGCAAAACTTTGTCTGCATTAACATTAACCCTCTCTGTGTTGGAGGCAACCGGAGATTTTCTAAAGAAATGCATGTGTGTAATCCAGCAGGGAGAGGGTTAACAGCATTCAAATTTCCTGCCCTGGTCCTACTGTAGTAGGACATCTGTCCTCCATCAAAGACTGATGTCCTAATACTAGGACAATTCCTGCCATGACTAGTAAACACCTTTAACCCTCTCCACACTGAAGGCAACCAGAGATGCCCAAATAATCTGTGTGCCTAATCCAGCAGGGCTGTCAATTATTATTCCTTAATCAGTTTTTATTTTCAAATTTACAATTATTGCAAATTTAGCATCTGATCCAGAATAGACCGAGGTTACAAAGTATTTTTAAGTCCCGAAACTTGGGATTTGAGCTCAAGACCTACGCAAAAGTGTCATAGCATTGGAGTCAGATTTGATATATTTGCGCCAAGCTTTTCAACATTGCTACTGCTAGTTAACAAATTTATCTTTTTGAAGTTGTCTCGCGATGGATGTCGGATGATAAGTAGCTCTCCTGTCTGAAGATTAAATTGCCTGAACCATGAAGTTCGCCGAACACCTGGGGGCGCATATCACCCCCGAGTGGAGAAAACAATATATTCAATATGAGGTAAGTAATTTCTTCCACCAGTAAATGGGTACCTGGTAGGATGTGGTGTAATTTGTAATTAAACTGTTATGGCTTTCTAGATGGCACCAGAAATGGCAGCTTTCATTGTATACTGCCCAAGGAGTTGAAAATGTTGTAAATTTCTTTTTAGCTTACAGTAACGCTAAAGTAACCACCACTGTGTTTTGACGTTAAAAAGTTTAAATATTTAGATTTTTCCTTTTTCCAAGATTAAATAATAATTTACTACTAATACTAGTATATTATTATCCTTTTTTATTATTAAATATTATTATTATTATTTTTATTACAGGTTATGAAAGAAATGTTATATGAAGTTCTGGAGCAGGCACCATCTATAGAAGGTAACATCCTCACCAATCTTAAAACAGATATAAATGTATGATATTTAATATATAATTATTTTATTTTTGCATACATAGGATAAGTACCCATTTAAATATGCCATGTCTATGAAACCGAAGTATACACTGACCAGCATTTTTTCCCACTCACCACCGTTTTTTAATCTTTTTTCGTGAACAAATAATGCTTGTACATTGGGTAGGGAATTCTCACATTAAACTGCTTCAGAATGGTGCTCGCCATTTCAAAGATTATGCACTCTAGTTAATTAAGAAAACAAAGTTTTTAGATGTTTTTAACCCTCTCCCTGCTGAAGGCAACCGGAGATGCCATAAAGAGCAGCAACTGTGCCTACCTGATCTAGCAGAGAGAGGGTTAAAGACTCTGGGTATAAAAATCATATTTGTTGGGTAAGCATGGCAAAGATCAGAATATGTAATAACCCCACTACCGTACTAGTGACCTTTGACCTATGCAAAGATGGTCTCGCCATTTTAACATTTAAGTAGTGAAGTTATCATACACTGCTTCAGTCTATTACATTGCTGACGTATCTATTTACCATGTTTGCATTGCTTGACCTCCAAAGGGTCAATATTGTCACGGCGTGATCCTGCCACTAAGAACAAAAGAATCCTGGGGGGAGGATTTAATATGGTGTTGACAATTGGGAGTATTGTCCACAGATTTGTGTAATTAGAGGGGGAAACATATCTTCAAAGCTTCAATTATATTTCAGCATTTGTGAAAGTCAAAGGGTTAATGTTTGATGAGTTTCATAACTTTGTTGGTCAATTTAATGTCAAGGGCGATGCTGATACTTAAATATGCACTTAGCTTTAACCCTCTCTGTGCTGGATTCGACACAGGTACAGCTCTTTAGGGCATCTTCAGTTGCCTTCAGCATGCAGAGGGTTAATCCATTTTCCCAAGACTATAATTAATTTATAATCGTATTTATTTGTCACATTTCTTTTATTGTATTTTTTTATGGATAAGTTTGTTTGCTGTTTTTGAAGTAAACATAACGGCTAGATACACATTTTGCTTCTTTTCTTTTTTTAGATATCATATGTGTTATATTTTCACATGTTTTTTGCATAATATTGAGTTTCATAAGTAGTAAGCACATTGTTATTTTAAGATTTTGTTGATAATATTCACAATTTATGAGGATTTAGGATATTATAATGTACTGATGCTGATGAGGAGGAGAAGGAGGAGGATGATGATTATAATTTTGTTGTTGTTATTATTATTATTATTATTATTATTATTATCTGACATTGTGTTTCAGTGGTGGACCAGAGCACAATACAGAGATACTTCGCCAGATTTGATGAGAGATTCTTTCAGTTCTGTGACAAGGAACTTGCCAAAATCAACACCTTCTTTCTTGGTAAAGCAACATCACATTTGTCAGGCACTTTCAAACAGCTTCTCAAAAGCCTCTTAATTTATTAACCCTTAAAAATTGTCTTATGTCGGGGAATTTTATTATTTATGCCTATAGAAAATCCGGGGAAAATTATAGAATTATAGACATTTTTAGAACTATTGAAAATCGAAGATGTTTACATTCAATTGGAAACCCTGACAAGGTTTCAAACTAACATTGTGAATTACTTGCCTTCAGAGCAAGTCAGGGAAAGTAGCAAAGGCACCAAAGGTACTAATATAAATGTTAAAAATAATAGAGCAAATTTCTCCCAAAAGTCCTATTGTATTAATAACGTTGTTGTATATTTTATAACAGAAAATCAGGAGGGAATTGCAGAATTTTATTATAGAAATTTTGATTATAGAAAATAATATATTATAAAAAGAATTATTATAGAAAATCAAAGATGTTTACATTCAATTGGGAACCCTGAATTTCTCCTTTAGAAAAAACAACTACTGGTATTGGAATGAACATCGTTAATTAATATTTTTGAACAGAGAAGTTGTCGGAGGCCAACAGGAAGTATGCCAACCTGAAGGCGGAGCTACAAGCGCACATGGAGAACGACCTGAAGCACTCGGGACTGCGGCGCCGGCGGTCCAGCATCTACACCCGCTTCAAGGACAAGGAGCACCCCGGGGTCATCCACATGCGCCGTCTTCACGACCTGAAGCTGGCCTTCAGTGAGTTCTACCTCAGTCTCATCCTGCTGCAGAACTACCAGACACTCAACTTCACCGGCTTCAGGAAGATCCTCAAGAAACAGGACAAGGTACGTCCTTTAGGACGCAGGCTCAGTGTCTTCATATATACGCTACTGCGCGCAGATGTTTGTCACGTGTGGGTGAAAGATTCCCAAGGTGATGTAAGACAATAATTCACTCACTTGCGCATGCAGATGTTTTAAGAATAAAATTCCAAAGATCCTCTAGAAAGCAGGCTCAATATCTCCTCACATACACCACTGCAGAGGTTCTCCGAACGCGCAATCCTGCGTCCCATATGCAAAATTTGCAAGTTTGGACGCACTTTATTAATAAAAATTGTTGATAAGTGGAACCCTGCCACTGCATGCAAATAACAGTGATTTTACCTATGCCAATTTTTATTATTGGTCATATGTAATATATAGAGCAATGTTTGCAAGAATCCGCGCTTTCAGGTATGAAATGCCAGGCAAACCCATCGAAATATGCCATTTTACTTGACGGATGTAAACAATCGTTTGTTTTGAAAATGGCGCTGACTTCTCATATGCATAGGTTTCACGAACATGATGCCACTTGGATGACGTCACATGTCAACATTGTTAACCTAACAATGTATGTAAATAAACAAACTGACTGCCCGGGAAATGAGCTTATTTGTTGATAATTGGAAGTAAATCAATCACTGCATGTGGTGTAGGATCATCAGTTCTTTAGGTTTGATTTTGGTGAATGAGCCACTTTAAATAAAAAATAATTCCACATAATGATCTGACATTTCTGCACCCAAACATATTATTAACCCAGTCAATGGATCAATAAACACTCAGTTCACCTTCTCAACTCCCTGAGGAGTATACAACCCAAGCTGCCATTTATGGTGCTAGACGATTATATTACATTCACAATTCCACCTCATCCTCGCAGCTGCTGCAGACTACTCACGGCGCGGAATGGAGGCAGGCTCATGTGGAATCTTCACCTTTCTACACCAACAAAGAAGTCGACCATCTCATTCAGGATACAGAGGTGTGTATATTGTGGGTGGGAGAGGGTGGAGAGAAAGTTGGGGGTTAGTGAGTGTAGGAAATCCTCTAATATATTTGTCCAGGGCTCGATTTATTTGCACTGGATGTCACGTGTGGTCCAAGCCCTCAGACCTCCGACATTTGTTTTCCACTAAAATCACAATTGTCCATTGCCATGCCTCCTAGTGGGTCTTACCATAGCAGCAAGTTGTCTCAGGTTTTCCTCACGTTATGCAGACCAAAAGAAAACTGAATTAACGTGTTGCTTGTCTGTTGCAGCAATCTGTCACCAGCGAACTGGAAGGAGGGAACAGACAGAAAGCCATGAAGCGACTGAGAGTTCCACCATTAGGAGACCAGGTAGGGGCACTTGGTAGCACAGTGGTAGAAACTTAGGAACCCCAGGTTCAAATCAAATCCCGGGGGTCCGGCATCAATGTTTGCAAAAGTTACCTTTCTGACGTCATATTGATAAGATGTGTTGTCTGTACCATGGCATCGATATAAACAACGTTAAAACTTACTAACACAAATAATTATACAAATAACAAATGTTATGAATTTCTACTAGCTCTTATTAGGTTATCTTTAGCATTGGGAGAACTGTCCCAGGCTGGCCGGCTAACTACCGTAGTGTTAATTTCCATCCCTGCCATGGCAATAAAGTTATCATCCTTGGTTTGTCAGTACCAGCTGGTGCTTGTAGATTTACTGCAATATTCAGAGCTACGGATGTTGCGGGTTTCCTCCTGAAATAACCTGACAAGTCATGATATTAGTGAAAGAATTTAGGAAGCGAATCTAAACACCAATTTTTTTTAAATAAATCAAGAAAGTATGAGTGGATGGCATTACAGTGGTAAATCGTCGGGGTTTGTAGCCAAAGTTCAAAACTACATATTGTTCATGTATCTAAATAAATGGTACAGTGCTCCCTCGATATAATGCTGAAGTTGGGGTCCATGACATGCCACCTGCGTTATATCAACGAATATAATTGGTGACCAAAAACATCTTCTTTATTTTCTTTTTTTCTTTTTTTTTAAAATGGGGTCCACATTGGACCCGTTATATCGAGGGAGCACTGTATTTTGAATATTTATTTGCAGCAAAATCCATGGACCAATTTCAAAGTGGGCTTATTCCTTGGCATGTTTTCTATGCTCATCATTGCGGTAATACTGGGTGGTAAGTCAGGAATTATTATTTTTATAAAAATTATATTTTAAGACTCAGACCCTCGAATAATATTATTGTAATTAATTAATTTGAAGTCAGATGAGTACATTTGATAATTAGCTATCATGACAAATTGGTTTGAAGATGTAATGTTTATATACCTGTATCCAATATTCTGTTATTTATTTTTCTATTATTCTTTTCAATGTTAAATGGCAGCCATCTTGGATCAAATCTACCATTTCCTTGTACTATTCCCATTAATATTATTTAAATTTTTTTCTTCTTATTTTTTTGTTGGTTATGTGCTAAATTTTATATTTGTTTCATAAAGTTGTACTAATATTCAATTGTCGCCTATCTGTTGGACTAATATTCAATTGTGATTGTCTCCCCTTTCGACAGCTATTTTCACGGACCACTACAGCGACTGGGTGCCTGCACTTCGTATGTACCGCGGGATGTTCATGCTCATATTCATCCTCTTCCTACTGGGGGTCAATACGTACGGCTGGAGGTCGTCAGGGGTCAACCACGTTCTCATCTTCGAAATCGACCCACGACACCATCTAACACATGCTCAGTTTTTAGAGGTGAGATACAGGATATAGATCACGTCTCTTCAAATATCCTGTAGGCATGTTTTGTTCTTACCCGCTTGTCAAATATTTTACATCCTCTTCTTTTATCTCATATTTTATACCAATATGAATATTTTATTTCCAGTTCAAGGCATTTTATGTCCACTTCTTCTTAATCCTCATCAAATATTTTATATCCATTTATTTTATTTCTTTATTTTCATACCAATGGAATAGTTTATTTGCAGCTCATAGTATGTCCTCTTTCCATCCATGTAAAATATTTTATGTCTGCTTCTTTTACCTCCAATGTTAACCTATGATTCTTGGCACCGCAGACATTTTATGTCCACTTCTTATTAATTCTGTCAAATATTTTATCTCTGCTTCTTTTACTTTTTATGCCATTTTCTTTACAGCTTGCATCCTTGCTAACAGTGACCTGGCCCCTAGATTACGAAACTTTCTGAGCACAAAAACGTACTCAGACTATGACGTCACATGACGTTTTATTAACAAAATTCTGAGTCGAGTACGAAATCGTACTCAGAAAAGTTTCGTAATCTCGGGGCCAGAGCCCTGAGGGTGCTGAGCTGTCTGTAAAATATTTTATGTCCTCTTCATTTACTTTCTATTTTTGATATCACTTATTTTACAGCTTGCATCCTTCCTAGCAGTGATCTGGGCCCTGAGCGTGCTGGGTTATCTGTTCAGCGACTTCCTGCCAATACCATCCATGGCGTTCCCTCTGTCCATGGCAGCCCTGCTTCTAGTCTTCCTCATTAACCCCTTCAGGATCCTCTACTACAGAGCCCGCATGTGGCTGCTGAGAATCCTGGTGAGTGGTCTCCCCTTGGGCGATTCTGTTGTTTGGCGGCGCTGTGGGCAGTTGGGGTTGGTTGTGCGGTGGCCAGGCGCGTATCTGCCTATACGCAGACGAATCCACAACAGTTTCATAGACGAAACATACTACAGTAATTTAAAAAGTTTAAAAAATATAAAATTTAAATAATAAAAATTATTATAAAATTAATTGAGTAACAGAATGTGTTAGTTATTGAGTTATTGAGTTATTTCTCATCACAGCAAAAACAAAATAAAACAATTTAAATTTAAACAAATGAAATATAATTATGACAAAATAAATTGAATATGTGCGAGTTAGTGCTTGTCAGAGCAGGAATCTTTCACCCAGACATGGAAAAGTGAATCTGTTCATGGTTTGTTTTGTTTTTGTTTCAGTTCCGTATATTCACAGCTCCGTTCCACCACGTAGGATTCGCAGACTTCTGGCTGGCCGATCAGCTCAACAGTCTGGCTATGGTGCTACTGGACTTCGAATACCTTGTGTGTTACTTTGCCTTCGAGGTGGAATGGCTGGGAGAGAACAGTGGGTTGTTTTTCCTCACTGATGTTATCTACAGTTGGCTTATCAAAATCAGCTAGTAAAAACGTATTGTATTTTACTCCAACAAATCACTTCAGGGATGTGATGTTTTTCCCCCATATTTTAGAAATTAAGGCAGATGCTCACTGTGTGATTTGTAGTAACAACATGTATTGTCGATGCATGAGAACAACTGAAATGACATTTTGATCGTGACGTATTCAATTGTTCTCATGTAAGTTGTTACTACAAATCGCACTGTGAGAGTTCACTTTTAACTGATTTTTCAAGCAATTCTGGAGATAGAGAAAATTACCGTATTTCTTTGGGTTTCATCTGTTGTCTTTAATATGTTGATCCCAGCGTTATCGATTTATTTCTTCAATTTGAATATCAAAATTTATTTTTCTAATCACAGGACCATTGGTGTGTACAAAGAACATCTATGGTATCAGGGCCGTAGTGGGTTGTCTCCCCGCGTGGTTCAGGTTCGCCCAGTGTCTCCGCCGTTACCGTGACACCAAGCTTCTCTTTCCACATGTGGTCAACGCAGGGAAATATTCTACGACATTTTTTGTCATCCTGTTTTCAACTCTGTATAAAATCCATAAAGGTATGTTAAATTTTGTGTCTTTGAAAATTAGTAGGTCTTAGTTATTGTCAGATTTATTTAGATTTTTTAATTAAATCATATGACATCTATTTGTTGTGTGTTGCCTTGCATCTTCAGTGAAAAGGAAATTTCTCAAAACAAATTTTATATATTTTTTTAAAACAATCATGTTCATGTCTAACAATTTTTTATTTTCAAGGAAACATTTGAATTATATTCCATTCCGATTCTTCTTTTTTATTAATTCCAACTTTTACTAATTCTCAGAGGAATATGGTGAGGAGTATCGCCAGAACAGCGTCTTCTTCTACTTGTGGATCGTGTCGGCGGTCATCAGTTCCTGTTATACATACACGTGGGACATCAAGATGGATTGGGGGCTCCTCGACAAGAACGCCGGGGAGAACAGATTTCTCAGGGAGGAAGTTGTCTACGCTTTTAAGGTACTGATATTCAGTCGGCATCGTAATATTCGTGGTTGACAATGGGGCTGCTCCTTTCTAGCTGTTCTGTCTGTACTTTCTGTCTGACACATGCGCAGTTATACTGTGCGGTGTTGATCTTTGGTAACTG